>QYTT01083828.1:68845-84086 GCA_006980735.1 Dasypogon diadema
TCGCGGCGCTGATCATTTCTCTTCTATGGTAAAATTCGATGATGAGTGAAGGTCATAATCCGTAGCTCCGAAATTAAACTTCATCCGGAAAAGTGTCCATACAATTTTTTGATCAACTCAATACAAAAAGTAACGTAGAATATTTTAAAATACTTTGATCTGAAACACCCAGTATAAATGTACTACTATATTTTTTTTTTGTTTTTGTTTTAAAGTACTGCCTAAACTCAGGGGACAACCCTACAATGCATACAATACAGCTTGTATCGCGGCAACTTTTAGGGAAAAAATGATTGGAAAATTTTATCCTGACAAATGTTACATGTGAGCGACAATATATGGCCTGCAATTTTTACGGTATAACATCTCAGTGGTTTCGGCAATATAATTTTTTTCAGTAGAATTACCTTAGCTACTGGTAGCCAGATAAATTACCGGGAATAGAACCCGCACCCACAGAGAAGAAAATTTGTAGACGTACACGTCAACCAGTTCGGTCACCGGGGTAGGTTTTATATAAAAAATATCTCAATTATTCCGGTAGTGACCAGTCCTTCTGAACTGTAGCGTCACAAGAAGAAATGAGTATAGAGACGCCAATTTATAGCCTGCAGTCCCGGGCATAGCAGGAAAGCATTGTAGACTTCCGTAACCAGCATTCCAGATCAGGTAGGGAGGAAATATATAAATATGGGACAACGGCTTCATATGTTAACAGGTTACTGTTGTAATATCTCGTTGGTAGTGCTTAACGTATAAAAGTTAAATCATATTTCTTCTTTTTTGTTTTCTTTTTTTTCCTCGAATCTTCCTACTTTATTCTACTTAACTCAAAAATCTTTCGAAAACGAAGTAGATGGATACTAACGTAACTTAAATTCCATTTCGTTCATTCAAAATCTTTTCCTATTGCGTATTTAGAAATGAATTGGTTAGCAGAAAAAACCAGGTTTTAATAAAAACTCCATTTCAGTTTTCACTAAAGTGTAACCATAAAAATTCACTGAAATTGAAGGATCATAGGTCAAAGGGTATAAAATAACCGGAATGAAAAGGCTTTCAATGCGTACCGCAAATCAAATTTCATTTCAATTTTATGCTCAAAAATGCAGAAAAACTGTTCATCAATTTTTTTTTTCATAAATAATTTCATCGCACGAAAGCATTCAATCGACAGAATATTCCACTGATATCATTTCAAAACTATCGCTCAAAATCACTTTCCGCCACTTTCAATGATTAACATGGGAAACATTAACAAAATTTTCCCCGAAAATTGTATGAAATTTCACTTTATGGGTATTCCAAGCGTTTAGCTCAGCCTACATCTGCCCGTAATGGTTAAAATGGATTTTGTTAATTAAAAAGTTAATTATTACATAAAACGGTGCTCATTAAAAAATATTTTAAAGCTGACTTAGCTTAAGCCAACCCTCTTGTAGCACCCACCATATGTGCTCCATTTTTTTATTTCTGAGAGGTTTAATGAGCTCAAACCAAGCAAAAAATTAAATTCACCTCGAAATAAACACAAATTTTCGGGGTAAACTAAAATAAATTCGTGGAATTTTGTTCCAGTCTGAAAGTTTCGGGCGAAGGTAATTTCCTACGGAGTACACCAAAGAAATAAATGACCCAAAAAATTTCCCACCGGAGCTTTTAATCTTTTTTGTATTACGTTAAGACGGTCTACGTATTCGCTGTGAGGATATGTGCGAACAAAATAAAAAAGTAGAATCTTCTCAAATTCGCGCACAGCAAAGGAGGACGCAATGCAGTCCAGAAAACAGAACACAGGAGTCAGAGGGGTCAACAACAACCAACAATCACTGCTAAATCTCATTAAAGTGGCCTTAATTAAATGTCAACATATGCAAATAGTTTTCAATTTCAATTTATATACCGCGTACCGTTAGCAGAACTTACCCCTGGAGTCTTGGGGCTAGTTCAGGCTTCATCTATTTGTTTTAGCTGCCTTCTATTAACCGAAACTGTCTAAGCTTTCAAAGTGCAGAAGGTACGTATGTACCTTGATCCAGCAGCAGCGGTAGATACAAATGGGTTCAAATAACCCACACTGAAATGCACATACGGCATACCTATGGATTCGTAGCAGAGACATAGTTCACGTCGTCGCGTCGTGGGAATAAATAGCTGGATCCTACCTGCCATTACGACTCAGGATAGAATCGCTTCTTTCTGAAGGTTTATGTTCAAACCGGTAAGCATATTTATATGTTAATGCTGAGATTTGCATATGACGGGAAGGATTCGAGGCTTGAAGCACAAAATTCCACTATAACTTTCCGATTTCCAAAATCGTATGATTAAAGGTTAATAAAACTGTACCCCTGGAAGCAGGCTAGACAGAAAATCACGAGTTTGGTTTGGAAACTACCAAAAGGTGAAGTTTAGCAAAAATATATCCCTAAAGATAGCAAGAATTAGGACTCTTGGCCATATTTAGCTACCTAAAAACTGTTGCTATTTACTTGTGCTACGTTTTCGTTGTCGTTCCTCAGGAGTTTGCCTCAACAATCAGTTTATGGAGGAAACTGTGTTAAAGGTGTCCCAGTTAAAGGCCCGTGTGGTCTTTTCTATCTTTTGAAAGGCCATTGGTAAAACCTGGGGACTTAGACCAAGGATGTCAGCCTAATTATAGAGACGGATCGGGCTGCTAGTGTTAGGTCTTCATAAGAGAAACAAAAAATTGTACGAGAGGGTGGGGGCGATCATAACGATTTTTGAGATAAGACAACACTTGAAGGTTTTTTGATCGTTTTTACGACCAAACCCGTATAACTTATACTAAATATTATATGAACACAAGTCCGGTACCATATCGTAGAGAACACTAGTGGCTTTTAAATGAGTGCCAACTCATACTTCTACTCCTCTTCGTTTAGGAGCTACAAAGTTTCAAAGTAAAAATTTTGGAATTTTTGTACCCTTTTTTTCACATAAATACGTAAATTTCCCGAAAAAGAATGCTGTAATTAGCATGCACTTTCCTTGCATAATTTGAAATCCTTTTAAGGTGCTCTTTAATGGTTTTCAGCTTAGTTTCTCATCCAAAATAATTCCCAAGTACTTGACGTACTCCTTCAGTTCCAACTGAGTGGAACCAATAGACGGAAACACCATTGGGGAACTTTTCCTCTCTCTGGTGAAGAGGCAAACCTGAATTTACCAAGAGTTAATAGTAAGAGCGAGGTCATTCGCCCATTTGACAACCCATCATATAGTACTTTAACATCAAGCTACAAAGTTGAATTTCAAAGTGTGCCGTCTGCATAGCAAAAGACCCTATAGCCACTTACTTTGAGCAAACATAAAACCCATTGCAGTGGTGATAAAATTGCACCTTTTCGGGTTCCCCTGAGCACTCTGTCTATAATACGAACACTGCCAAAGCTGATTGAAAATGAAACCTTTTCCAATAACACGTAGTGACGCATTATTAAATCTTTAGCCTTTTTATAGAAATGTCGAACATTCCTTCTCTGAACCCTAAGGCCCACCATATATGGGATGTTATCAGCCTCAGCTGCTGGGAGGTTGAATCGCCAAGAGGTTTGGAATTTCAACTGGATACATTAATACTCCTATGTAAGATGAGAAAATTCTAAGCCTCCCTATTGAAATATTATCCGAACAACAACTCAACCACCCAACAGCTAAGGCTGGAAACGTCCCATGTTAGTTCTAAGGTCATGCGTAAACCACGATAAGGGCAAAAGTAATAACCCTCACGTCCTCATCCACGCTTACACGATGAATAAGCGGCTGCGTATAGGAATGGGTAAGATTGGAATGTAGTCTATTTTTGGGGATTCTAATCAATAGTCTGATTTTCCATTACTGCATCAAACTAAGAACATAAGTACCGGTGGTCGGATGGAGAAATCTTCTTCAAGACTCACCAGTTTTAAATGTTTTGAGGTATTAGAGTCGGTGCCAACGTAATATCAATAATGTACGAAGGTAACAGATCAGCGGTGATACAATGGTGGACCCAGAAGGGGATCACAGGAGTCATGACGCCCCCAAAACCTTCGTTTTACCTAATTTTCTCTGGAAACAAAAAGCCAAAAAACTCAAAGGTCGGCTGAATTCCAATTAATTTTTTAGGCAAAACCAAAGTTTTGAGGGGGCGTCATGACCATGTGTGATGGTTTGAAGCTGTAAGAGGAAACCTTCATTTGCTGCGCTAAAAATTGCAAATTCTGGAAAAACAGTCATTTGAGGCAGTTAAAATGCAACGAATTCGACGATTCAGGTGATAATATTAAATATGATAAATCCTCCTTGGGTTTTAGTTTTTCGTACTATCGTACGCACATCAAAAATACTTGGATCAGACTACATGATATCGATTATGGAACTAAGCCCATATTGTCATTTCAGTCTGCATATTGCGTTCTGCAAAATATATTCAGACCAAATTACTACATGCAAATATTTACAAAAACTGCCTATTAATGATTATATTTGTGAAGCTATAGCGCAGAATGCATTTGTTTTTCAGTGGTACCAATAAAAGTCCGAACTTTCAACAACTTGCCGGATTATCACCGCAATTGCATCATCTGGAAACAAAGCTTACTAGAATGGCTAGTTTTTGTTCGGTTTCATTTAATTATTTCTCCCAGCTTCACGCAACTTGTGCAAGTTTTTAGTGTTCAGTGCAAATTGATGCACATAATAAATGTTTGTTGATTGATACCGCTTTTCAGGTATGGATCCATAGTACGCGGATGACATTCACAAATCCACCGATAAATGGATTTAAAATGAACGGCCTCAGATTGAAACGGAATACGGAAGGCGTGACATGACGACACATATAACCAAGTGAGTACCAATCCCGAAAAAATCCAAATAAAGCGCTTTAGAAAAATGAACAATTGCAGTATTACTGAAACGCGTATAGTGTACGGTTTGATTTCATAGAACCAATACAAATCGATCCATCGATTTTTTGTCTCCATTGAACTGGTGAAAAGCCCTCTGCATCGGATATCAGGGGATTCATTTACTGCAAATAAAGTCGGTTTTCAACATGCATCTGTGCAAGGAAAATGCCCTGAAATAAAAATTGTGCCTGAAAACGCTCTTTTCGAGTTCAATCGCTAAACTGCATGCGATTCGATTTCTTTTATTCATTTGCCACTGCATGCAATTATTATTGCCTTTCCCTACATTTTAACGCCATCATCACCGGAGCAGAGCCTCCAGGGTAATTTATTGCATATTTGCACATTTTACATCTACGGTGCCCCGGTCAATCTACAACGTGCTACAGCATAAAGTACATATTATGGCGATAATTCCGAATTATTGCACAAGTGCTTTTCCGATACCAATTTTAAGCCGATGCCAGGAGTATTACGCTTTGATAGAGGAGCTGCGTACATACAATTTCACGCGTATGATCCCGCAATAGTCGGTATTAGCATTGTTAATTTAAAATAATGGCAAAATATTTTATTATTGGGGTTAGGCTCCATAAGGAAAAATTCATTATTTATAGGCGGTTGTTGTGGGAAGTTCATGCGGATTTGTGATTTGGATATTTTGAATTTCCATCCAGTTGGACAGGGTCGGAAATGCCATCCAGTTCGACCGTCTGCTTTACATAATATTTCGTAATTTCATTATCGGTATTTAGGATATGGCAAGTTTTGCAGTTTAAAGTTTATATACCTATAGAATTTTGTCTTCAGTACTTACCTTATCCCGGTCTATTTTTGTGAGGACTTCTGTTAATGACAAACCGATTTTAGTCTATCAAATTGATAATATGACTGAGTTGGTTGACAAAAAGTAATGATTACCTTTTCTACGGTGTACTCAAAGCTCAGTGGATACACTAAGAATCTATGCAAAGGAAGCTAGAAGGTCGAATAGAAACGTCGACACGGAAAACAGAAGATGGTAGTCTGTTCCACATTCTTATAGTTCGGTTCTCCACATTTAACTATTCTCTGTTCCGTCCAACTAAGAATATTAGTTACCTAAACCCGCAAGACGTTCAAAATAAGGGAATTTGAAATGCTCGATGAAGAGGGGGAGGGGAATTTGAGGATTTTTTCAGCGAAATAAAACAACTTTGAGTTTAGTTTTGGATGCATTAAAGTCGACACGATACGCCCTGACCCAGGCTAGAATTTTGCCAATGTCATCGTTAAGTGATCCAATCATGCGTGTTCGATTGGTATCAACAACATTAACGCGGAAGTCAGCCACTGATTTCAATGGATATCGAAATCTAGCACCCTCATCTGAAAAACTGTGAATTGAATTGGAGGTGAAAGATAAGAGGTCATTTATGAATAGTGAAAAAAGAATGGGAGACAATACAGAACCCTGGGGCACACTTCCACTGATGTCGTAAGCGATGACACCGTCCAAAATAACACTAATGGAATACAAAGTAAACTACCAATCTAAATAAGGAGAAGAGGGTCTAGACCAAATGCTAAGAGTACAGAGTTCCAGACCCTGTCAAAAGCCTTCGAGATATACAACTCAACAACCCCCGACTCACCGAAGCTATAAAGACAATGATGCCAACGCTCGGTAAGGAACGTAATTAAATCGCTAGTTGAGCGTCCGGAGCAAAAACCATATTAGCGATTGGCGATCATAGATTAGGTTAATTTTCGAGATATTTTATCAATTGTGCTTTGATAAGAGTCTTGAAGACCTTTGACAGAATCGAGGTGATATTTATTGGTCTGTAATTAAAGGGATGGCATACTTCTCCCTTTCTACGAATGCTGAACGTAGGAGAGTTTCCATAATGATGGAAAAGTACTTTTTGAATATATAAATGAAATATTTTCTTCAAAGGCTTAGCCAAAGAAGAGGCGCAGTCCTTTAGAAACAGGGACGAGATACCATCAGGTCCGGTGGCTTTAGACACATCAAGGTTCGTAAGAACTTTATATATAATGGACATTATGAGGTATTTGTACTATCAGAATTTCTCTTTTTATTTTCAACAGGTATTTGTTTAGGCATAAAAATAAAACAAAAAGTTAGGTAGTTGTATCGGCCTAACAGAGAATTAAGAGCCTTCACAAACAGAAATTTGCAATTAGAATTTCAAGTTTTCGCTCGTTTTGTATGAAAACTAAGACTTTGGCATGTCATTTTTTTAAACAATTTGAAAGCTCTACCGAATATCTTTACATCAATACCTGGCAATTATACCTTTGATTAGCAATACAATGACGATTGTCGATAGTTTCATTCAGTTACCTCAAAGAAATTTGAATCTTACAAATAGGACATTTTATGAGCATAGCACTCATTCCTAGAATATGACGAACTCAATGTGTAAAAGACAGACAGCAAAGGACCATATGTTGTATGCCTGAATATAATTCATTCCAACAGGATGTAGTACCACTACATATGATGGACTATCAAATAGGCAACGATATTAAATTTAAGTTTCGCGAAAACTGGATTGCAACAGATAAAGACTATACCAGTGCACTTATCTGATTTAGTACCACTCGACTTTTTTTTCGGGAATACCTATACAGCAGGGTATTTGAAAATATTTTGCCGTGTTTTATAATGTATAGGGTAAATCGTTACTCCCTTAAAGTACTTATGAAATAGATATCTACTTTCATTCAGAATATTTATCATGTATAGAAAGCATAAAAAATCCAGTTCTTTCGTTTTGCTTGTCCTCTTTTCACTAACCCCTTCATTGGTTTGCTTGTTTTGCAAACTGCGATACAAAATAAATGCAAAAAGAAAACGAATGACCCCTTCCTACTACAAGCAGTAGAAAATGAATAAAACTGCCAAAGTAACAACAACATAGCCATAAGAAATTTAAGTATCTCGGTAGAAGTAAAGTAGATGATGGGGTGGCGAAGGCCAAAAAACGAATACAAGAGGGAAATCATAAATATTTTAAAAATTAAATTCATCTCACGATTTCTGTAAATGTACCCCCGTGCACTTGAATTTTTTATAAATTTCGCGTATATTTTTTGCCTTTTCCCCCATTTTATTTATTCATTTACGTTTTGCAGAGTTAAAATATCAGTAGCAACTTTGATATCGTGAAAATAAACAACAAAATAGTCTGCCAACAAAAATTCATTACAACTGAAGTTTACTGCATTTCTAAAGCAGCTGAAACTTTTGAAAATGCAAGTTGCATTTTGAATAACCTTCGAGAGTTTAAAGTGAATTAAAGCAGATGAGAACGCGGGTTCATTCATTAAAAAATCGGCACTCTGCCAATACAAATTTCTAATATGGTAACCACTTAAAAGTTTTCCATATAGAATTCTGCAGAGAACCTTTATTCACAAATACATATGGGATCCTTTTTCGCGATTCTTTTTACGCGGTACTTTACGCGATTTACCTGATTTTACACGGTTTTTTTACGCGGTTTCTTTTATCTTGTACACATACACCGCGTAAAAAATATCCAGTTGTATTCTAATACAGGGTGTTGTTTGGACAGATGTTAAATGTGAACGGAGCTTAAACGTCAGTTGTTTTTTGAGATTAGTTTTTTGTTTTGACGTCTTCAGTCATTTACAAATTGAATCATGGATAAGTTGAGCATTGAACAACGTGTTAAAGTTATTGAAGCCTATTACGAAAAGGACGTTAAAAAATGCATTTCGCGCTCTTCGTGATTTTTTCGGCCCGCATAATCGACCAACCGAGAGTGCTATTGACAAAATTGTGGAGAAATTCCAATAACCCGGGTCTGTGGCAAATGTTAAAAATCCAGCACGTGCTCCATGGTGTGCATTCTTTGCTGGAGATATCATTGGACCATTCTTTTTTAAAATGATGCTGGGAATTCGGTCACAGTGAATGGCGAGCGTTACTGCGCAATATTAAACAACTTTTTGTGACCAATATTGGAAGATTATGATACCGATGATATGTGGTTTCAACAAGATGGCACCACATGCCACACAGTCCACGACACAATGACTCTCCTGTCAACAAGCCAACCACCATCCAGCAACTCATAGACGAGATTTCACGGCGCATTGATGAGATTGAGGAGCAATTATGCCGAGATGTTATAAAAAATTTTAATATGCGGATCGACGTGTGCCGCCGGAGCCGTGGCGGACATTATCTTTAACACTTAATTGTAATGGATCAAATAACATCTTTCATTAAAGAAATTTTCATTTTTATTCATCGCTGATTTTTAATATTAACATTTAAAATCGATCCTTCTTATTGTAACGCCTTTTACATATCTACAGGATTTTCTACCAGGACAATCTGAGGTTGTAAACTCTGAGCATGTAACCAAGCCGTCAAATCCTGCAAGACTTCAAAAAATAAACCATATAAGAATCCCCGAAAAGTTCACATATTACAATTCATATATTTCCCACTTTTTTCTCGGATCCTCGCATCAATAAAGCACAAGATGCACTTTGTTGTCCCTATTTCAGAGCCTACCCTTTTGAACCATCCTCTTGGGTCTTATTATTATTTTGTATATATTCTCCTTCAATTTGCACAAAACTCATATGTAAAGTTGCAATAAAAATAATTTCTATTACCAAGTGGCAAGTTACAGAAGAAAAGTTAATTTCTAAGGACGAAAAAAAAACTAAACAAAAATTAAAATAATAAAATAAAAATGAAAAATCAGAGCTTAATCAAATGGAAGGAGTTAGGTGTAAGAAGTTTTTGAAAGGAGGTTTTTTTTCGTTAAGGGTGAATTGGACTGCAATTGAAAGTGTGGAGAAAATAAAAACTACGCTGTGCTCTCCATTTAAAATAATTAAGTCTCGGATAAATGGTTTGTAACGAAAATAGTTTGTGCGTTATATTTCTTGGAACTTCATTCAGTAGAAATGGAAAATTATCCTTTTACAATGGAAAATTATTCTTTTATTGTATTAGCGTAAAAAGGTGCTATTGCTTCCACCAAGTATTTTGGTGTAATCTGCATCTTTCTCCGCAAATTTAGTCTGCAAAACTACGCACCCTATTGCAGTACGGAAAAGTGTATGATTACCATAGCAACGGCATTTGTTATTATATTTCTAGATCCCTTTTTTTCTATATTTTCACAATAAAACACTACATGATTCCATTTCATTAGACAAACATGACTTTTCAAAATTCCCTTAGCTTTACTCAGCAGAACCCCCCAAGGGGTTAATATCATTTTTTAAACATTAAACTTCATAACATGTTAACAACTGCCGCTCTATTTAAATATTTTTTTCTGTGACATAAGTTAATTTCAATAATTATATGATGACATGCATTTTTCCATGTAATACATGGAATTGAATACAAACCCATTAAGTTTATTATCTAATCTTTCTCGGCACTCATATCAGATCGTCTTGCAACATTCATTAACAAAATTACCAAATACCACTATAAAGAGCTATCACATCACCCATTACCTTGAGGCCGTCATAAAATCGTAATAACATGTAAGCGCTCATATGAAAATGAAAAGTACCCTATCAAACCCTCGGGTATATTCCATATTACCAAAGCAACTTATAATCTTCGGTATGACGTTTTCCAAAGTCTTACTGAAGCGATTTGCGGATGAAACCCTTTAATCTCTTTACAACGACGGCACTAGAACAAACTAGTTAGATAAGGAGACGGTTAATGGTATCTTGTTTGGAAGTAATACCGTTTGGGGTACATTTCTAAGTTATCTTCCTCTTAATTTATAAAACAAATTTGTAATATATTCCCTCATGCATATAATCGTGTAAATGTAAGAGCAAACATTTCTGGGATTGTACGCTTTTTGTTTTTGGCTCATTAATTAATAGATTAATGCACAGAAAAGTCGAAATATAACATTTTGACAATGTAAATGTAAACTAGTTCTTTTTGTTTTTGTTTTTGTTTAATTAAGGAATTTAAGATTCAAAATATTTCCTGAATTATTGCAAATTTAGGAAAGTAATCTGCAGGATGAATCCAAAATTCTTTCCAAAAGCAAAGGAAATTTGTGTTAGGTATACCATCACCTAATTGTTTTTTTTATTTATTTTTGGTAAAACATGGAAAAAAGTCCATTTTCCATTTGAATTGAACTACTTTACAAATTTATCTAGAGAAAACAATGGTGTGTGCCTCACCTACATAAGCTCATGGTTGAAGTGAAACTTGTTTCGTGTATTTCTTTGGAACTCTTAACTATTTCCGGCTAATCTCAGCCATAGAAATAGAAGAAATAGAGAGGGCATGCTTGCCTGTAAAATGGCACAAATTTCTACATAACCTTAGAAATGCGTCATAAACTTCCCAAGCGTTTCTTGATGCGTCCTACTGAAATGGTTGTTTAACAAAATTGTGTGTGGAACAAAAAAATTTTATTAGTCTGTTTTTATAAATATTTTTATAAATTTCTTCGTCTTTAAAAACCCAAAATTAGTTTAAATATCTCCCTAACAATGCCGGCAAAAGACAAAAGTATATTCGCTCTATATCTGTCTATTTTCTGCATGTCATGTGCCATACTGACGGCAGCAGCAGGCGCCAAAATTTAAAATGTGATTAAATTTTCGGATTTTTGTTATGTAGAGCATGATAAAAAGATAGGATTGAGTGAAATTAAATTCTATAATTTTTTTTTGGAACGTAAATTTGGAAGGTAAAACATTTCTTTTTATAAATATAAATACTTGGATTTACTCACACTGAACAATATCTAGAATTCGATTACAGTTCAGTTTGACTTTAAAGATCGAAAGAGATGAATCCATTGACTTCAAAAATTTGTGTCATTTTCTTGAAGACAGCTTATATGGGGCAACCGCCCCCCCCATATATTCATCATAGTGATCTCAGCACATTTTTTGGCTGAGACAAGTAAATGTTTCTCGGCATCCCACTAAGAAGTGGGCTGGAAAGGAAACTCATTATTACACCGAAGCGGAGCGTGCCACACCCACATAAGCGCATGGTTAACGTAAAAATTTAAACTTGTAGACAGACAATCCATTTTTCCTAATTTCTGTAAATTAAATTCTAAATGGCAGATCTTTTACTGAACCTAGACGATTCGTAAATGCGCTCATCAAAATAAGTCATATCATACTCACAGTTATCCAAAATTCAATTCTGTTGAAAATATTCGCTCCAACGCGATAATTTCATGTTCGAAGCTACCGGTGATTACTTCGAAAGTTTAACTTTGCAGAAGAGCTTTATTCAGTTAGAACAATTTCTTTAACCTGTGCCCCTAATTTTTCTATTTATTTACTAATAAATTCATCAAAATACTGATTTCTATAATACCCTGATCGCCCTAACACTTGAACATCGTCCGGGTAAAGATGGTACTTGGGTCAAGTCATTAATGAGCATTGTGAACAGAAGGGGACCAAATAAAGACCCCTTCGAAGATCGAAGCTTATCATTAGAGGAACACTCATTACAGGACACTCTCTGGGTTCTACAAAATTATTGTCGGACTTATTATAAGTTTTGTCTTATTTCGAAAAGTAGGTAACATTTTACTGCACTGTTTATTACTGTTTATATGTAAGGGCTCCAAAATCTTTCAAGTGCAATTTTGAACTGACATGCTCATCATTACGAGTATTTCAAGCTAGAATGTTTGTCACAAATGTTTTTTCGTATTTTATACGTTTATTTCTTTGCTCAATTGGACGTGCTCAACAGTCCTACCCATTGCGCTAATCTAAATCAAAATATGCAAACATGAGCTGATAATGCATACATATAAGCTCAAAAGCTCCCCACTTAGAGTAAAGAAACTCAATCAAAGTACCCGACAGATACTCTTCCGATTTAATTTCATATCAACTGAATACAAAATTTCCTTTTAAATATAAAAAAAATACGAAAATGCTTACACATCTTTTTCACAAGATATGAAACCCAAGGAAATGGCTCACATAAAAATGGAGCAATCTCCTCAACCGACACGAACGAAAGATCTTAGAGTGCGTACACGAAGCATTAACCTGAGGTTTTGGGCCTCCGCAATACAATTTTCAAATCTCTCCGTCATGGTGAATATTCACCAAACCCATCTCACCCGGTTCATACACGTTTCACAGCAGAATATTTACAAATGTAAATACGAAATACAAAATATTACGAACTTGTGTAAAGTGGGATTCGGTCCGCATAAATATTTAAGTAGCTGGGCTCGATTTTTGAGGGTATGCTCCTTCATCTCTACTTACTTTCGATTATACAAGGAGCAGAAACATGTTAATGCAACGCCCCAGCAATTTCCAGAAGCCTAGAGAGCACTCTTTACCCAAATGGCGCCTATTACCTCGCCCGGAAATAGAGCATATTGACGCTGAATATTTTGGTGGATTATAGTGATAATGTTATTTGCTCGGTCCATTAAAAATCCAGAAATGAAACATTTTCTGAGTGTCATTACCACTTCTTCGCTAAATGTATTATATTAACACTTCAGTCAGCGCTTCGACAGGGGTCCTTCGGACGAATACACGGCGACAAGTAGAAAAAGTTCACCCTTTACGTATTAAGTTTACACTGAGTCTACTTAATTCCAATTTGAGTATGCCGTGGGAAATGCTCTAAGCAATGTAAATTTGATTTTATTGCAGAAGCACTCGTATTATCCAGGGATGCATACTTAAGGAAACTCCGGGTGAAATTTTGAAAACGCATGCTGCCTTAATTAAAGCAAAATACCTTCAAAAGGGTTAATATATTCACGAATTAAGGTCACATATCGTTATCACACACAAAATGTCAGTCGAAGTTTAATTCAAATTTCGGACGGGTACAGCCTGCTTCCCAACACCACCACTATTTCATTCACTCACTGCTGAATACCGGATCCCGACCCACCTGCCCCATTTAAACAATTCGCGTATTAATTACCGTAAATTTCGATGTTTGCTGGGATGTTGCTGCTATAAACTCCCACGTCCCAAAATCATTTACCGGTATTAGCGCCAAGTGTAGGAGAAAGTTTGTAATCATTTTATCCCTGATCTACACCAATACACGGAAAATCCACACACAATCATTGGATTTTCTAATTAACTGTAATTACATGCAAATTTCAATTTATTTATGCGAATTGAAAATCAAATTCAATACTTTTGGCGGTGGGATCCCTCCCCTCCTCAACTTATGGTGGAGCACATCAGCAGCTAACGAATTAAATTCTTGGGTGTTTCGTGTAGGAAGTTCGACTTGAGACTTTATGTGATCCCAAGTCAAGGTGAAATTTATTAACAATCTGAATTTATTAACTATTTCTGCCTTTGATTTATTTCAAAGCACTACTAAGGATTTAGTGGTGGGAATTGTTTTCTTTAATATCGGATTAAGTGATATATTTAAAGGGAATGAAAATGTGGCGGGCCAATTAGTGAAACACAATCAGGGATTTAACCAAATTTGTGATTTGTAGAATATGTTACGTCACCGATTTCCCTCGACATTCTCAGAAATTCCTGTATTGATATTTTCTGGCCTCTTAATCAAACTTAAGACAGACGAGCTTTTACTGTACTGAACTGTAAAGTTTTTCTTTTTTTTACGACGATGTAGAACTGCTTCTGACAGTGAATTTACCAGCATTAAAGAGAAAATATTGAAGTGCCGAATAGAAACCCATTTTCTTTGGTTGGCATTTATTGTAAATGATGGGACGCCACTCACGGAAGTTAGGAACAATTACCGCATCATTAAACGAGATGAAATTCTCTCTCATGTTAAACCGAAGATATAATAATTTTGAACTTTCAAAGGCTTAGTTATATACCTGTAACCGCTGTTAGGTGGTCTTTTCTCCGGGAATAATCTGATAATCCGTCACTAATAAGAGTTTTGTAATACCTTTCTATTATCCTGACCCTCTTCATCCTGTCTTTGGGCATCATGAATTTCCTGATCGCCTTTACGTGATCCAGGATTCTCCTCTTCCCAACTCAATCCCTCACGGGTACCATGTATCCACCCTCTGCATCGTGAGTACCGTGACCCACTTCCATCTTCTTCATAAGGAGGCAGGTGGTGGCATCCCCAACAACATATTGTAACGCAAAAACTTTAAAAACAAAAGAATAACGCTCGACTGTCTAATCCAGTCTCATGTCTTAATTTCTGTTGTGGTGCAAAGAGATTCCACTTCAGTAGAAACTCAGCATTCGTCAAGCATTCCAATCAGCTCCTTGGCTGTCTACAAATTGAATTTATTAAAAACTAAAAGCTTCAA
>QYTT01083828.1:84106-126168 GCA_006980735.1 Dasypogon diadema
CGGAAGTTAGGAACAATTACCGCATCATTAAACGAGATGAAATTCTCTCTCATGTTAAACCGAAGATATAATAATTTTGAACTTTCAAAGGCTTAGTTATATACCTGTAACCGCTGTTAGGTGGTCTTTTCTCCGGGAATAATCTGAATAATCCGTCACTAATAAGAGTTTTGTAATACCTTTCTATTATCCTGACCCTCTTCATCCTGTCTTTGGGCATCATGAATTTCCTGATCGCCTTTACGTGATCCAGGATTCTCCTCTTCCCAACTCAATCCCTCACGGGTACCATGTATCCACCCTCTGCATCGTGAGTACCGTGACCCACTTCCATCTTCTTCATAAGGAGGCAGGTGGTGGCATCCCCAACAAAGTTTCTAGCGCAGCTGTTTGTGTGGTGCGAAAAGCACCTGCCCATAATCCCTATGTACGCCATTTTTTATAGGTCTAACCATTATTGTGTTCAACAAATGTGGTGATATGGTCGAAATTCCCCACCTTAATCCACACACTCTTTTACTTTGATGCAACACGACTTTCCCTTTTTTAAACTTTTCTTCAACATGATGTTTCCAGATCAGCCTAGAGTCCAGTGATACCCCTAGGTATTTGGCCTCTCTGGTAATGTTGGCCTCATATCCAAAGAGCGTAAGTGGTTCGAATTCCAAATCCTTTGTCTTTCTAGTGAAGACTATCGCTTCTGTGTTGCTCGCATTGATAGCGGGGCGCTGTTTCTTACACCAGCCTTCCACCACTCGGAGGACAGTCCTCATGTTATTGTCGGTAGTGGACACGGTAATACATATTATTAGTAATATCTTGTCCAGCTGGAGAAATCAAAGTTGTTTAAGATCTATCAGGTGAGATATCAAACTAAAGAGTTTACAAAATGGATTTTAAAAATATACAAAAACTTTAAAAACAAAAGAATAACGCTCGACTGTCTAATCCAGTCTCATGTCTTAATTTCTGTTGTGGTGCAAAGAGATTCCACTTCAGTAGAAACTCAGCATTCGTCAAGCATTCCAATCAGCTCCTTGGCTGTCTACAAATTGAATTTATTAAAAACTAAAAGCTTCAATAAGTTAGCACTTTAAAACATCAAAATGTCTATAGCATGTCTAGAATCCTTATCTAGTTAACTATCCTAAAGATCATACAAAAGTTTCAGGTCATAGGCGTAACAAAACCCAGGTACTGGTAATGATATCTGTTCATTCCATTCAGAAGGTAATGCGCATACAAGAAAATTGCATGACTACCCATAAACTAGCGCAACTAGCATTAATCACGTTAAACATGGAAATTGCCTCCTTCCACCATTATTTTAATTTATTAAAGTGGACTAGCATTAATCATAACTATAGTGTACAGTGTGACCGGGGAGCCATTGGGGAAGAAGGTGACTTATCCACAAAAAAAAAAGGAAAACAACATCACAGCGTGCAAACGAGTAAAGCGAATTTTAATTTCAGTTCGTTGGCTTTTACGCTATGGTATGCCAGGCGTTCCTGAACGTTGTAATGAAAAGTGAAAAAAAAGAAAATTTAAAGGAAATTATGAAGAACATGATGGTAAGCTGATAATGGGTTTTTATACCTTTTTGAGCGTTAAAAATTTCCAGAGTATATCTTACATGCGCTCCTAAAAGTTGCATTTTTTCAGAAGCTTACTTCTGAAATACTGTTTTAAAATTTATGCTTTAACGTTGTGTATATTAAATTAGGTCGTATTTAATGTGAACTGGATAGTTTTTTTTAATTAATTCTTATGAATTTGAAAAAATGATAAAATTTCAGACACAAATTTTCGTTATTAAATTCGTAGACTCTACACGTTCTTATCATAATTTTGTTGAGATGAAAAATAAAAAGAGGATATAGTTCGCAATCATCTTGGAAACACAAGCAATGTCTTCCAACAAAATTTTCTGACCTAGTTGGCATCATATTTCAATCCTTAGACTGTGTACTTTGAATCAGATACATTTGAGACTCGTGAACTACCTCCAAAATGTTTTACCAACCTCTCAATGAACTTATACATACATAAAAACGTAGAATTCATTTGGTCAAATTACTTGAGAAATATGCTCATGAAATTGAAATATGCGACACAAATCACAGCACTATGGTATCATCATATGGCCTAGGAGCAGTGCTACCGCAACCGGCTGCGTACGGTTCGAAAACATTGCCAGAAAATGAAAAGTAATACCCTCAAATTGAGGAAAGGCATTGGGTATAACGTGGGCAGTAACCTCCGAATTCTAAGAATATTTCGTAAGACCACTTTGCAATAGAAATTGGTAATAAGACTTTATTGCAGAATCTAACTTCTAAAAATCTAAGCGTTTTATCTCCAGCCCTACAGAAATTTAGAATGAAACTAATGTGTTTTATACAAATCCTAATAGTTGGCCATACACGAGCGAAATTGATCTGCTGACCAGATCCAATGAACAGACTCAAAATTCGTTCCGACGGATCTCTTCCATTGATCGAACCTATGTCTTCAGCCACTAACGAGAGGATCTGGATCTGGATTAATCCGCAAAGGTCCAATTCCGGCAGAAATTCTTATCATGTGCGTGAAAGGCTGATCTATTTACGGGAAGATTTGGAGAAATTCGCATTACTTACTAACAAATTAGACTTTAAACACATCACTCCGAATCCTGAATATGCTCAAAACAACGATTCATAGAGCCTGCGGTGAAAACAATTAAAAGGTTAATAACTTTGTCCTTGTGTTCTTCAAACCTCCGCACAATCTAATCTTGTTTGGAATAATAGAAATATAATTTCACAGTAATTACTCCTAAAAACGATAAAGCTATTCAGTAACACATACCCAAAAAACATTTTAAAAAAGCCTTCCAAAATCACAATTACGCAATTTATGCAATCCACGAACTGAACACTTAAGAGTATAAAATACATACTGTGTGGTGTAAATGATGATGATGAGAAAATGCTGGCATTCCCCGATCTTTAGTTTATTTTATTATTGTTGTGTATAAATACGTAGTTATTGTGACGTTCTAGAATGAAACCGTGTTGCCTTATAGCAATACGAGGTTTTCCGCAATTTTCTTATCATGTAAGAGCGAAACCGTACTGTAGGAAACCGTGTTATAGGATGGATACTCAGTAATTTAAATTCAGAAATATAAAAAATATATTCACTTTGTCTATTTAACATCTTTCACAATAATTTTAAACTGATCCAATTATCGTACCTAATCGAACTGAGCTATTTCAAAAGAATAAAACAAAATCGCATACGCACTGTTCGCGGAGGGGATGGTACAAATCACTGATCATTCTGACCTTAAAACACTCATTCCCATGATGATACTAATAATCATTATACCTAATGTGACTTTCCTCATTCGCTGAGAGCCCTAATGATCTGAACAGTACAATGGGACAACAGTAATGAGGGTAATACGAATAGTCGAGTTTTTGCGAATACAGATTTAGCAGTCGTAATAACAGGCTTAGACTACACCTGGCACTAAAGTTATTTCAGGAACCATTTCTGATAGACTCTGCATTCATATCGAAAAGTGAAATGACATCCGGCATGAACAAAATTCTACATAGTTCAATAGGCTTTGTTGCCCATAGGACAATTGACTGAAGAAGCTGAAGAAGCATGAGAGAAGTACTTCAGTGCATACCTTCAAAATTTCACGAGAAACTCGTCCATTTAGATGACCTAAATAGACTTCTATTAACTTCGGATCCTCTCCTCTCCGGAAAGGACGGAAGAAAATATACCGTCTAGATGTGTGCAGAATATAATTTTCCTTATAATATGGATTCACAGTGGACTTCTTCATCAGTCAGCTTCTTTAGGTTTGTATTATTACAGAATGATACTCAGTGGGATTAATTACCCAAATCGGATTATCTTCTATGCGACAATATTCATCCAAAGATCGTTTCCTGATCGAAGACGCGACCAATTTTGACACCTTCTTCGTCAGATTGTAAAATTTCGAAAAAGTGGGTATCGTCTACCTTCAAGTCTTTTACGTTTACCCAGTTGGCTATTGAACTACTCTCGACTGGGATCAATGACTTGAGCTTACTCTCATGATGATTGCTATGCTCCTTAGAGCGAATCTTTGACTACACTAGCCTCAGATATTATTGAACTTAAAACCCAGATCTAGTACATGACCAATAATATCTGTAGGCAATTAAACAGCATATGGTATTTGGTTGGTGAGTTCTTATTTTGAATTCTGGTGTGAAAAGATGAAAATAGGGCTTGGTGACAAATCTAGATTTCATAAGTTATAGATACTGGGATAGCCTGCAGTTTTGCCAATTAACTGTAACTTAACTTATGTAAAATTCAGAAAAATTCACTACATACTCATTACTTTTCTTCCCCACATCTAGAGTATTATACAATAGGTTGAAATCAATTATATATTTTTTTTATTATTCTCCACTTTTTTTTTATAATTTCTAAATTAAAATAAAATATCTACATATCTTTAGTATTTTTAAGCCTGATTTAATTTTACCAATTCACTCGAACTTAATTAAAGCCCAAATAACAATCCCCATTAAAAGCGACTGCTTTGCATTATCTCCACGACAGTAGTCATAATCGTTGTCATCACAATCATTGCGGAGGAAAAGGAGCTGTTAGTGGCTCCTTTCTACAGAGAGACGGCAGTCATCATCACAGTCATCGTCATCACCATAATCATCAGGCTGTGTTGTGTCCCTCTTATCACGGCGCAATATATCAAATGTCGTATCAGCCAAATGTCAAATTGTATAATAAACAAAACATCGCAGTGCAATAATAAATTTTCATTTTACTCTGACGGAGATACGTAAAATTTCACCCCTTGAAACAATTTCTACATCCGTCATCACGACATAGAGCCATGAATGGTAACAAAATTTGGATCCGTATTTTATAGAAGCTAAGCCCAAGTCCCAGCTCTCCTGGTTCCTGTTCTTGAAGTGCCACCACTGTCAGGGGCATAAATATGTATTTATCGCGGGTATGTGCTCATCTTTATTCCACTGCATGAATGATGACAAGCTTTATAAGCTTTAATCAAGCAGAACAGATGCCGTGGCTTTTTGCATTTGCAAGTCCTTTCTGCCTCTTGGTAACACTTGGATTCGATGGAGGTTAATATTGCTTGTTTGCTGTCCTGTGTCTGGGGCGAAGTTTTGGGCGACTGATGGAATGGAATTTTCGAAAGGATATAAATTCGACTTTTGTACGATCCTATTATCAAAATTGTACAAGTGCCAAGAGTGCGGACCCCGCGGATACGGATTTGAATTATTCGAGGTATGGATGTGCTGCTTGCGAGACATTTGGTTTCACTCCAATTTTCGTTTCCAGGATTCAGAAAACCTCTTTAGGGTAGATTCTATGCAATATTCACAAGCGCCTGGAGCATGCCCATGCGTTCACATCATAAAAGTTGCATAGGAAAATAATAGATGCTGATATGCTTTCACATACATGAATTCTGCAGGATTGTACGTGCCTGGAGCAACCAAATAAAATAAAAGACACAAGTGCGTTGCGGGAAGAGCGCAAGATTAGAAAGGCCTAAAGAAGGATGTACGATACACAAGGACCTCTCTGGAAAATTCTTTACAGGCCAATCATATTAAGAGATTTCTGCCTCCTTCCGGATTTGGTTTTATTGTTTCATGTGGGTCGGCGGGGCATGAGTAAACAAACGAGTGGCCTATAAAGTACTGAACATTGTAATGTATGATTGCCGCGGTTTATTTTCACTTTCCTATTCCACTTGAGATTTTCATGAGGCTTTTTACAAAAATTTCCATCCTATTTTTTTTTTTTTGGAGACACAAAAATGAAAATCTCTGATATAAGGGTGTAAAATTTTTACGATTTGTTTTATGAAACAAGGGAATTACACTTAGATGGTATAAGTGGATGGAATTTTACATGCGCATGTTGTAAAGTGGATATTTTATTGGTTCAAGTGAAAAAAAACAATTCTATTGATATACTTAGGCATGATTTGTTATATGCCACTTTATAATGTTTTGCAATTTCATTTATACCAAATAAAGAGAGCATGCAAATTAAATAATATAATATTTATTTATTTTATATATTTTCAACTTTTATACATTTACTGTTACAATTAAAGGGGCAAGAAAGAAAAGGGTACAAGTGGTAATATTTCTTTTCGGGCAGTAGCTCTTTTACCCTGTTAAAAATTTCAGTAAAACCGACAATTTGGCCTATATCGTTTTGGCTGTGTTTTTATTTATTTCTTTATTATTTTTTGCTTTTCATTTACTTTCATTTCAATCTGTCTTGTGCAATTGGAACTTGTTAATGGTTACATTTAGTATAGCGATTAGAACTGGTATTGTTGCCTGATCGTATAAAGAGCAGAACAATAAAAATGTAAATCGAGAATTGTATACAGGTCCAAGGGAAGTATTGAGTTCCAATAGTTGATATGAAAAAGCCTACTATATGCAGTCTACTACCCTCCTCCTCCTCCCCCCCCCCCCTCTTCCCAGATGAATTCTAGATCTGAGAATTTTAAACATCTAATGTTATCCTTGAACTTAAACTTTGTAAATGCATTGCTAGCTTAATTTGATACTCCAAGCCCATCCCTTAGTTCTTGTTTTAGGGGATTGCCTACGCTCAGGAGACAACCCTACGATGCACACAGAACAGCTTAGACGGAGGGAAATTAGGAAAGAGGAGCGTGGAAAATTTTAACCTGACAAATGTTGCAAGTAAACCAGAATTTTTGGCATAAAGTTTTTACTGTGCAATAACCCAGTGGCTTTGCAAGTACAATTTTCATCAGTAGAATTGCCTAAACCATTAGTGAAAATATTCAAATTTGTTCAAATTTGTCATTGGTATTGTTTCATAATCAGCTTGACGCGTCGACAATATTTGAACTGTAAACAATGCCGTCAATTCGTACAATCAAATTACACGGATATTCTTGGTCTTTCTCTGATATTAATAGTATGATATATGATCAGGGAGCGAGATTTTTTATCTAAGAGATATATGCATCGGAGAACAAAGACCAACTCCAGCATATATATAAGAGTGTAAAAAAATAAATTAATTTACATGTTCGGGCGGGTAAGCGAATGTATTTCAAATTCATATCCTACCTTGATATGTCATCAAGGAAACTTTAGATCAATTTGAAAAATGAGGGTGTGTAATTCGCTCTTTTAGTAATCAGGGTTGTCTCTTCTATTAAATCTGATTCTATACGTCTTGATGGAATACCTTAAAAATTTATTAAGATAATACTACCATCGCTTTTACCTTAATTCAGCATTGACATCTTCGGTCTTTCTTTTGTTGTGGAAATTGCATGATGTGTTAGTTGTTACCAATATATAAATGTAATAATCCAAAATGAGTGTGGAGGAATACATCAGGGTACAATGCTTAGTCCCCTATTGTTTAGCATTTACATCAATGACATTGTTGAGGTGATTGAGGACTGCAAAATCCACTTATGTGCTGATGATTTACAGTTGTATCACGAGCTTATTTTTCTTCCTCAGTTTGCAGTATTTAATTAGCTACTCTTGTTTTGATATACAGTTTTCTGCTACGAGTTTGAAAGGAAAAGAGACAATATCGAGGGCTTATAGTAAAAACTCCCTATACCTATCGCATAAAAAATTGTTTCGAAAAATTTTATCCCGAAGTAAACCCTCGATATATTCCTTCTGCTAAACAATCCAACAGTTCTTCACACTCCAACACTTCTTATGTAGAAGTTATTAACATTCTTCATTTATGTAGAACTAATCGCCACATCGTAAAGGATATCATGAAGATTTTTTTTTCTGTGGCCAAGGAAATACAAATTGCAACCATGTGTACGATTGGTATACAAAGTATTAAATTGGTCATTTTTATTTTTATATATAAAAAGCATCAGTTTGAAATTTTTAGTTACGTTGTTTAATTCGGTGTAAAAAATATTTTCGTTCCGGACTTGACTGAACCTTTCTTTAGACGTGTTATCCTCAGCTCTGCTTGCCACTAAATTTTGCGGTAACAAAGGGCACTATGTTGGAGGGATGCTTAGAATTTGATACTACAAATCTCACAACGGAGTGATGCGTTTTTTTTTCAAACACCACTGTATGCCCCCTAATTTAGCGATTATTCTTTTGCTTTTTTTCCTGCAATAAAGTTGTGAAATTATTGCTTAAAGTTCATCTAGAGAAAGTATAACCGATCGATTATTAAACTAAATTCAACATACCTTGGAAGGATATTAGTAAGAGATTATACTTGTCGTGGTTGACAGGAAAGAATTCCCCACAAACAGATATAATGAAAATCTGCCTTTGCGATTTTTGCCTAATCCCACAGCTCAAGGATACCCCAATGAAACTTCTTTTGTAATCGGCTAGTGGATGTTCAGTTGAATCTGCAGATTCAAGCAAATATTTACATTTGCAAAAGACTCGGGTACCAGGGATTAAGTGGATCAGTTTTTATTGTTGGTAATAAGCTTACCCGAATGAATTTCATTGAAAAGGTCGTCCTACATATATCCTCTCACACAGAAGGGAATAATGAAAACTCACTCTCTCTGGTCCAAAGAGTCTCCAGCCATTAACCCTATAAAACGTTTCGCAACACCAGCAACTCGTGTACACCAACCAATTCAATCTTGCTCCGAATTAAATTATCCACGATTATTTTCGGGTATTTTTAAATGTTCAATTCCTGGTAAGTTATTACTTACCCTTTACCCGGGTGATGTGTATGGAGTATGGACCACAGCCCCGCAGATTGGTTATCCGCCTCTGCAAAAGATTAAAGGAGGATTTAGCCAAGGGAAGCTCTTTGTAGCGCACTCGAAAAGTACTATGAAAATGAGACAAATTTTTCGTTAAAATTTTACTGTCGGTATGTGGAGGACTCGGAGCACTTAAGAGTGGTATTTTGCCGATACAGCTATTTCGTTAAGTTTGAAATTGTACTTTAAGGAAGCTTATGTGTTTTGCGTTTTTGTGTATGTACGTGTGGCGGGGAGAAGGATGCCTCCACCAGGGTTTTCAACTGCGATTCTTCCAAGTGAAATAACTTTGAGAAGTTTTTGTCGACTTCTGAGTTTAACGGACTTTGAAAATTTTAAATTAATGATTATGTCGGTTTACTTAAGACCAAGCAAAGGGTTTCTGGCCCCAGCTATTTGAATTTAATTACACTGGGAAAAGTTTTTGGCCTCGTCCTTTCTTACTGCAAAAAAAACAACGCTGAAGATACCGCAGCGGGGCATGAAATATACTTCAATTGATCTGGCAACATTGAATCGATTATTCGATAAACACATAAAAAATGGCTGCCAATAAAGTTGGCATAAACAAGGATTGATAAAGAGCCCCAGGAGCAGCCACAAAAAATAACAAAGATTCAGTGCCAAATGATCTGCAAATTCAGCCCTTATTCTGCTTGGGTGCGCCCCCGGCATCTGGTGGCATCGTTTAGCTGCGCGGATTTTATAGTGTTAATGATGTCAAAACAAATATTGACAGACAATAAAATCACAAAATTGTGCGAGTTATTACATTCGACTCGGGGCCTACATTCTCTGAAACATTCAAATTTTATTGTCGAAGTAATAAAGTTCACTACCGGGAGATACTTGTGTCGGTGCTCGCTCCTGATAGGGAGATGAATCCATATAACTTTCCCGAAGGGCTGCTTTTCTCATTATTTTGAATAATTTAATCAAAAAATGTTTTTATTGTTATTACATTCTGGGGATCTTTGGGGCTCTCCTACCTCATTCAAATGTATTGAAGGGTGCAAATAGAATTCAAATTACGACAAAAGCTAAACGAAATTGAGAGAGAGGGGCGTATGAAAACATTGTACAAGGGTGAGAATGTCATAAATCAGTGGAGAAAATTTATAGAAAGCGAATGGTTGGATGGGTATATTGAAATTATTTACACGGAAATTGTAATTTTATGGAACTTGTGGTGGCGTCAGTGAAATTTTAGGGATAATTTATCGAAGAGAAAAATAAGAATTTACTGACCTCTTCTGAAATGATATTGAACAAATGACGTTTTAGAAATGAAGGAAAGAGAAGGTTTTTCAATAAATCATAAACGAAAAAGTATTGATTCTTTATATTCCGAAGTATTCGCATTTGTTTTAAAAACGCGCACCAAAGGGTCAATATTTTTATAATCCCTTTCCTCCATATAACGTCAAACGCCATACACCACATCATTCCGGCCCACTCCCGAGATCGACATTATGAAGACATCGTTATTCTGATCTGTAGATAAAATCCCAATACGATGGAATCCACCTGGATTCGTGGTGGTTCAGGAACCCTAGGTACGTTCATTTCCTAATTAAAGTTTTATTTTTTAAAACCGGAAATGTAAATTTTTTTCAAAAGTTTTTGTGATCATCATGAAAATATGCACATATAAGTTTTCGAGGTCGTTGATTGCGAATCCAGAGTCGGATTTCTTAAATTCAAAATGGTGGATCCAATATGGCCGACAAGATTTTCTAAACGTCAATGGAATGTTGGTAAAATGACGGATATATAGGTTTTTAAGGCTGATGATTACGAACTTAACGTTAACGCTTAAGAATTCAACATGGCGGATCAAATATGGGAGTCGTAAATCTTAACTTTTTCAAGAGTTTCTCGTTCATTATGAATAGAAGTCCATATGGGTTTTTGGAGGTCGCCGATTTCGAATCTGGAGTGAAATTTTGAAGATTCAAAATGGAGGGTCCTATATGGCGGACAGGGTTTACTACAGGTCAACGGAATATTCACGAAATGGCAACTTAAAGCTAAAGGTAGGCTATTCATAAATGAAAATTGAAGAGACCACCCTCCTATTAAGTCCTATGTAAGAATCTAGGAGAGAAATGACATTATACCCCTTTCTTGATATTGAACCACTGTATGTGAACCTACAGCTGTTAGTAAGTTTCCGAATACTGGAAGTCATCACTTTAGTGGCACTCTTACAATTTTGCTCAAAATTGGTTGTTCTGCAATGTTTTGTATCATATTTTGTTTTTACATATCCTCCAATTAAGGGGGAGCACACTCAGAATTGTCACGCAATTATAGTGTAGTCTAATTCGTATGAAATATGGTATTAATGACTCTCGTGTTTTATAGCTTTCACTTACTTCGTTGTCTATTTGTGACTACATATGCTGAAAATTGTCACTAACTTCCGTTGGAAAATATCTTTCCTTCATGCAAGGAATCAACACAAAATTTCGTTAATTAACAATCAGAATTTGCAGTTTTCATACAATACTTGCCATCAATCAAATACTCATCTATGAAAGCAAATAGCAGCATTATACTTAAGCCAATCAACCATGAATTTTTTTTGTAAATCCTGAACCATAAAAAGGACTAGTAACGCAAAAACCAAAAGAAACTAAATAATCTCATTTAGAACTCTCTATCGATATCCTTTTATGGACATTTAAATGGCTTGTAAAATGCCAGATAAGCTAAAAGTGTTTAATGTTTTGTAACATTCTTCTTGCATACCCCACCACTTTTGCATTCCCCTACGCCAATACCAAGTCAGCACGTCCGTCCGTTCCTTTAGAAAATTCTAGTAAAATCGATTTCTGTTAGAGATACTTTTCAAGCTCCATCAAGAATCAAGAACCAGGAAGTGGAGTGAACATAAGGATCAGTATCCAGGTCTCTTAGCACTGTACTGGTGTGAATTTAGAAGAAAATTAAGCAACCCTTATTAACTCGAACCCCCTTCTCGTTGTCGTTTTGATACTTTTGTTACAATTACAATCAAGAAAGAAAAGCTCTCTGAAATGGTAGACGGGTGGTATACTGGAAAGAGGACTAGGATTTATCGTTAATAGTTAAGAAATAGCCGATGGAATGAAGATGGAGAAGCTGCAATAGAAATGGCTACAATACCAGTTCACATTGGAAACTAATTTCATGCATCGCTTAGCTTCCATTGAACTTTTTGCTGAAATAGTTTATTGTGCTTAATGTAGAGTTTTTCTGCAGGCAACTATTCGATGGAATTTCGCTTGATACACGATTAATAAAATAAATAATAGGGGAAAATTGTAATGAATTATAAGAAGGATGGAATTTCGTGAGAGAATGCTGAAAATATTTCTTTTAGTAGTCCGAGCTCTTCTTTTTTTATGGAATTTTTTAATTCAAAAATATATGGAAGTAGACATGTTAGGAAATTGTGATAATAAAATGAAGAGCGAAAGAAAATTCGCATAGAACACATTTTTACAAAAAATCAGAATGAATTTTAAATGAAATTTCTTACTGGTAGATATTGCTTGGTAATTCAAGGATGTAGTTATACGTATTATATAAACTTAGTAATAGCTAGTATATCCTCTTCCTTCTTCAGACACGAAAGAGGTTTCTACAAATTTTGATAATTTGGTCACAATTTTTCTTTGAACAGCCAAACTGAAAATTTTGTTTTACGTCTTCAAATTTAAAGTTTATATATTCATGCTCAATGGGCGACTTGATGATGTTCCTTACAGAGTGTTGACATTATAGTCTTCATAACTTCGACGAGTCAGGGATGGTTGCGTTGAAAATCTCAAAGTCTTTTGACAGAGTCCAGCATTCTGTCCTTTTGGTTAAACTCACAGTTTTTGGTCTTGATCCTTCTTTTCTTACCTGAATTAGAAGTTTCCTTTCTGACCGTTCCACACATGTTCCTTTGGACGGTGTCATCTCTAACGCTGACAACGTCAATGCCGGTGTGCTCCAGGCTCTGTATTGTCCCCCACTCTATTTCTTCTGTGAGAAAAACATTATTAATTCTTGGAAAATATAACTAATAGTTCAGAATCGGCTATCGATCAGACTAATAGCAGCATTTCTCACAAAATAAATAACTTTCTTCGTCTGCAACTATGATTAAACTGGTGATTTAAAAAAAAATGTGATTTGCAGGAATTTTCTCACATTATCAAAGAGAATAGTTCTCCCTAGGCAAAGGAATATTTTAGTTGTTTAAATAGCTCCAAACCTAACTAATTAAAAAATCGTTTTCTTTCTTCACCTCTTTACCACCAGCTAATGACACTTCCGTCTGCTTGATGGTATGTTTCAGTACAGTTGTATTATTTTGCTTACACCACATTTTCCATTTTAATTTATCCAATCCGAATTTCGGATACATTTTTAAATGTACTGGGAAAAGCTTGCTAATGTCACATTCGATTCTAGAATTTTTCCTTTCTCATTGTTTGTTTTTTTTGACTTGCTCCATTTTCTGGATATGGATGTGCAATTCACTAGCACCAGTGCTAATCCCGTTCAATTTCATTACACAAAAGAAGTTTTGTATCTTTATGACATCACCATCACCACTTGGAAAGGCTAAGAAAATCAACAATAGCCAGAGTTTAAGAGCACAAGAGAAGGACTAATATGGGGAGGAAAACTTTTGTCAAGATGAAAAGCTCTATAGAGGATAAGGTGGGGGAAAAGTAAGATCCTTAAAGGATATAAAAGGGAATATAAAACAAAGAGTAATCCGAACACGCTACGAAGTGGATAAAAACAAACTGAAGACCAAAGATGACACAACTACTTTCCCCAGATTCACTTGTTTTAGAGGATGGTTCTATCATTCATTTGCAGTCGCTACCACTTAACCCCATCCCAGCCAATAGATCCCCTTTCCCAGACTTGTTATTTTCATCTCTCAGAAATCACTCAGCTTAACTGCATTTGGCTTTATGCTATGTATTAGCGGCAGTTTATTCAAGAGATCTCTGTTTTATGGAAGCCATCGATTGCATTAGCTGGAGAGTTTGAAGGTGTGAGGAAAAGCTCCCGCTTTATTTCTCGATTGATCCCCTTGAGACTACTAATCTTCTTTTCACTATGTTGGTGGTTATATTACTAAAAAATAATTTTACAGCTTTAATTAAATGGCTTGACTCTTGTGATTAGAGGACACCATGTAATCATTTCAAGTTCAGAACTTGAACGTTTTTAAATAATTTAGAAATGGTACATGTTTACAAGGATAGATCAACAACTACTTCAGGCACTCCATATATGTATATCATAAAGAGTATAAGTATCCAGCTAGATTTAACAATTGTTTCTATACCAGAGAGGAGTGAGTAGAAGTGTTTGTGCCCAATACGAAAATACTGCCTTTTTTCAAAACGCATGATATATTTACTTCTTATCTTTTATTAACTTATTACAAACTTTTTCGACAGGCTTTCTATTATCCAACTCAAAGAACTTGCTCCTTTTTACTTTTCATGTATTTAAGTGTTCTGACACTTAAGTTGGAAACTTAATTATTTCTCACAGCTTCTGGTGGGAAGTTTTGCCAATTTCATCTGAGCAAAAAACTTTTTTGCTAGGCACTTGCGTTTGTAAACTTTGAAACTTTTCAAAATTTATAATTTTTACCTTACCTCTTGTTGAAAAGTTAACATTTGCTTAGAAATATTTCTTGAAAGTAAAATAAGAAGTTTCACTTTACTGTGAAAATCGAAAATTAATTGTTTTGAAATCTTTTGTAAATTAATTTTGAAATGTTACCACAAAATTAATCCACTCGTAAAAATGTAGAAAAAGTTTAACTCAATCGTGCTAAATTCAAAAACGTTTAAAATTGTATTATTCAGCAGGATTGTAAAAGAGCGAATTAATTTTTCAATATAAACTTCATCGCTCATCTTAGGTAGTGAATCCTCTCAATCTTTGAGTACGCTCAACATTTGATTTGACCGATTGTCTAACGCTCGGAACGGACTCAAATCTTGAGTGGTCTTAAATCTGGAACATACTCATATCTTAAGCGGACACATATCTTTAGCGATCGTATATTGAGCAAACTCAGATGAGTTATTAAATAAGAACGAAAAGTCTTGAGGTGTCCGCCTGCGATTTTCTTTAAATTTTCATGTTACATATTTTTATATCTGCTCGTAAAGGAATGGAGAGAAACATGCCCTCAAAATGGCAAAAATGGCCAAATCTCAAGACACTCCCTATTTATTAGTTCTCCAGCGCTATGGCATTCATTTTGAAAATTCCAAGCGTATTTGATAAAAGTGACTCCAAACTAAAACGGACAAAATACACAGACCCTTACCTTGTAAAGCATTCAATTGTATTGATCACTACATCCTTATTCTCAAGCTTACCTTGTTAAGCTTTTGGTCCGCTTTTATTGTTTGGTTACAGTCTTATTTATTTAAAAATGCTTTTCCATGGGTGTCTGTCGAAAAACATATCTAATACATCGGGAGTTCCTCAAGGTAGTCATCTCGGACCAATTTTATTTCTAATCTACATCAACGGTGTAGGTTTCCTTCTTAAGCACTCGAGGATCCTATGTTATGTTGATGATGCCAAGATTTTTCGCACTGTTATCTGCGAATCAGAATGTGCACTGTTATGTTCTGATTTATCCACTTTCGATAAATGGTGCAATGGTGCTCTATTAATCACCTGTCATTAAATGTAGATAAATGCATTACCTTATCTTTCACTCGGAGAAAGCATCTATTGATTTTTGATTATAAGATAGAGGGCCGCTCCTTATGTAAACTTGACAAAGCTGAGCATCTTGGTGTTGTTTCAAATTCTCACTTGATTTTCAATGACCACATCGAGGCCATAGTTAGTAGGGCGAACTCCACTTTTGATTTCGTGAAGAGGTGGTCCAAGGAGTTTAATGACCCTTATAGTAATATATATATATGTCAGGCCGTATATATGTCAGACCGATTCTTGAAAATGCTAGTCTTGTGTGGTGGCATTTTACATAACTCATACCAATTGCAGCGATTGCAATTCCTCGTGGCCTTCCCTGGAGGAATTCTTTTCATTTACCTCCAAATACCAGCAGACTTAAATTACTTTCTTTGGATACACTTGAGCATAGACGTACAATCTCCAGAACTGTTTTTGTTTTTGACATTCTGCAGGGCAGCTTCGTTGAGGTTCAATTGCTTTCTTTTTTGAATTTTTATTGTACTTTATTTTGTAGTAGTCAGAGCGTTGATGAAATATAAATATAAATTTCTACTAGACCCAATCTTGAAGCATTTATATAAAAAGGTTGCTGTTTTAATATGGAACAAGGACCATCCATATCTTTTCTCCCACCATTATCCCACCTGTGAATCACCTTTGATAGTATGCAATGTTTTCATTCTATGCAGCCAGTATGGGACGTATAGCTAATTAAAATTAGGAAATGATCTCTAATTGGATTGAAAGGTTTGTTTTAGATCTGGTGTGCAGTTTAGAGCAAATTTATGCGAATTAATTGTAGCTAGCTTCTGAATCCTCTCCTAGTATAAATCAATTTCCATCCTTTGCAGTATTTATAAGACTCTCATATGAGATTCTACAATATGATTTTAATCTCCCACTCCTGGAAAATTAGATCTTCAGATCAGGTGATACTGAAACGCTTATTGATAACCTATTTATGTGAACTGATGCTAACATAACAACTAATCAAACATTGCTTTCCTTTAGATCTGGGTAGCTATCGTTTTGCTATCTGTTGTTGTCATTAAAAATTTCTGCGGATTATTGTTGAAATTTTAAACAATTTCTCCGCGTGCCAAATAATTTCCATAATCGGAGAAAGCAACTTGAATAGTAAGAAAACTTGAATCACAATTAGTTCATGAAAGAAACATATCTTAACGACGTTAACTGATTATGTTAATGACCCTTCTCGCATTGCTAATTTCGATTTCCACCGCTTCAGCCGAAAGTTAATTTCAGCATAATTATTTAACGACCGCAAAAGTGCATTATTAAAAGCACTGGAAATCACTTCGAGTACAGTAAATCAATTTGAAAATTCCTCAATTTGCCCACCCTGCCCGACGACGGTTGGAAGCCTGCGCTCCTGTATAATTTCCTCATAACTTGAAAGCTTAATAACACTTCGGCTTGAAAGCGGCATTTAGCATTAAAATTAAAATAGGCGTCAGTCACGTATCCACTTTATTAAACTAATTTCCGCCCCTTTCTCCCATTCATCCACTTCATGATTTTATTTTGCGTCTTTTTATCGCCACGGGCGCAAGGTTACACGTACACTAGAAATGGGGTGTAAAACACTCTTTTTCCTTACTTTTGTTCGTCCTTTCTTTGAGTGTGGCGGATACCGGGCGTTTTAGCTCTTTTGCAGCAGTCATAAATCCTTTTTTAATAAAATATGTATATGTGCATGCCCCGGGGAGCAGAAAGTTGTGCTTCCAAGATCTTTACTCTCAGGGCTGGTGTAACTTCTTGAGTATCTTTGGATGTTCTTCTGTGACGAGGAATGGGAATCTGTCTCAGTAAGTCACACGAAAAATGTCACTGCTATCACCCCTTCAGAGTTACATAATTAGACAACTCTCCTTATTTAGTGGCACTAGAAGGTTTATGGCGTTGTTTGCTTCAACGCTTTTTTGCCAGGACACTAATGAAATACACTGACGCTTTGTATGGCCAAGAGAGCACCTCCAGGAAGCAACATCCATAAGACGCCAACGGAGAGCGACACTTTATCTTTAAAGTTGCCGCGATTTTATAAATGGCTTTCATTAAACTTAATTTAGGGTTCTGTGAATGGAATTTTATAAAAGGCTGGGCGATGAAGTATAAGTTTCTGTACAGGATCCACCACAGCTATCTGTCATTTATTTAAGCAACATTTGAAGGCGTCTACTTGTGGCTGGTAACAAGGGAGGCCAACACCCAGTTCCCGTGAACGATGGATGTTCAAGGGGGCTGTGGAATACTGGGTTAAGAAGACTCGCTGAAAAATTCGGGGACTTAGGGTTAATTACTATTCAGTGGAGTCTACCCGCAAATTGTATGTTAAGCTTGTTCCGGTTATTTGGAACAATTTAGAATTACTGTAATGGGGTAAAATCAATGACTTTCACTAAAAAGGGCTTTCACAAATGTAAACAATGTGAAAATCTAAAGATGGAAAGGGGTAAAATGAAACTTTCTTAGGGTAAATATAAAAAAAAACATTTTGTGTGCGAAGTTAAAGCGAAGACCTTTTGTTGGGCAATGTAAATTTTTTAACTCTGCTTTTATGTATTTAGAAGTGAAGTGAAATTCGTTATGCCGGGGTGCAGGGAATGGAACGGAAAGATAATGAAAGTCTAGTGGTCTTTTGTCATTCTATATTACCTTGAAGATACTTTTATTTTCAGACGTATTCTTTATTTTGGGGAAATCTAACTTAAAAAAAACTTTAAAAAAATTGTAAGTGGTAGACAGTAGCTTTTCAGTAGCCCATTAAATCGACCTGTATAGTATTAAAAAATTGGGGTATTAGTATTAGGGAATTTAATACCATCTTTATTAGGAACTAAATATTGCCCGCGTTTTCGTCAGCATGGAATTAGTAAAATACGTTATTTTTACACCCGGAGGATGCTACAGAAAGTGACTTTGCCAAATATATGGACAGATGAACGCTCAGACGGACTGACATACGAGAAACACGGATACTATTCCTAGATTGCTTCTAACTTACCGAATAGAATATTATTTTAATAATTATCCGAAAAACTGAAATATCTCACCCTATACAATTCACAGAACATAACATCTAGGATTTCACACTCACCTTTACTCCTGGTTTTCTGCTGGGTTAAAAAACTGAATCCAACAAAAATATATCCCACAGTAGAAAATATCCTGACAACTGTTGACAGTCTCAACACCTCTTTTTAGCAACAGCAACAAACAACTCTCGCTAGAATCCTTTGTATGCAAATGTATGCCACGCTGTAGATAAAAACTTTTAAAAGTTACATTGTAAGCAGTGGCATAAGAGCATTGCAGGATATTCGCTGCTGACTGCTTTTCGCTTTTCGCTTTTGGTTATGAAAATTTAATGGAAACTCAACGGGTTGCAAATGGTATCAACCATCACTTGTTTCTTGGTCCTTGTATTGCTTTTAAGGATCACTGTCCTTGATACATCTTAATATCTGCACTGCCTTATCTCTTTTCTTTCAACATGTGCTGTACTTACTGACAGTGGATTTTCATCTCGATAAGTATAAAACGTACTAAAAGCTGATTTGTCGTGGCCTTTGAGATGATTAGGTAAAACTATATAATACTAAATATTACAATGCTCTTTTCTTCCTAAACTATTAAATTTTGAAAGCATTGATTTTAGCTCCTATGAATGGCAACCACTTTAGCCAGTTGTCTAAGATGGCCTTTTTCGAATCCGTACTTAGAGCAAGATTCTACAAATTGTTGCGTATTTGTAGAGGATCGTGTATGAGGCCATTTTCAAACTTAGTGACAGCCAGATAACACCAACGTCCAATTAAATCCAAGTAGAATTAATAGCACGTACACATCTTCACAAATCCAAGAAAATTATCAAATACAAATTCTTGAACAGTCTCAGTAAAAGTCCAACACATACCATAGAAATTGTATAGATGGATAAATCTGCTCCCAACATGGGGCTTCAAATCAATAAACAAAAGACAAAAACATCTAACGACCTCCCGCAGACATGGGACTAGGCAAAATTTCACGGTGTGAAATTGGAACTGTAAAATATAAAAATAAATTATTCTGGTTGAGTCATATTTAAACTTATTCACAAATCAAGGAAATGGTGCAGCAATTTGTCGATAGCCGATTTGATTGAGGTGCAGTTCGGCAGGTTTAAGTCAATGTTACACGGGCGTACAAATGGACGCGCGTCACAGTAAAAAAAACTAGTTGACAATAGGAAAGGACAGAACGAAAATTGCTTTTGTCCATCAAAAACCATATTTTCACTGCTATGCACGTCCATTTAGCGCTCGTGTGACATTGGCCTTACTCCTCTGTAGGCGTACGCAAAGTATAAATAACCCTTCGGGAGGGTTATTTATACTTTGGGCGTACGATTGATTCCAGCAATGGGCACGGTCATTTATTTGGGTATCAATCGTTGAGGCAATTCTGCTGATAATATCGCAACATTTGTCAGGCTGTAGAGTAACAAAGTTTTTCTGTCGTTATTACAGCCAGCAGAAAATCGTCAGAATGCTGACTATGAGATCAGATATCCACTTGAAGGTTGGAGAGTGAGTACTAGCGAAGCCAACAACTAAGTACCTGGTGGAGATGATTCACTCCAAGCTCATCTTTGGGAAACAGATCCCTGCGCAACGAATAATGAAACAACACAGATCGCGTCTTTGAACAAGATTGTGGCCAATATTAACTGCCTAAAGTGGAACAAATGATGCCTGCTCATGGATTTAATCCCGCCCATACTACTACACGGAACTGAGATGTGCGACTGTCAAATGAATCTAGAGGTTCATAAGAAGCGCCTAGCCTTTCAGGGTAACTTGTTCGCAAAGTCTGGAAGCCAGAAGTCCTTGTCATCACAGGAATAACTCTACCATCTACATCAAAAGGAGTGAAATAAAGTGAAGGTAGGCTAGAAAGGAGGAAAGGTCTCATACGATGAGGAGAGGGCAAGAAACCTAAGAGAGCGATGAGGCGAGAATTTTCTCGAATAACCACAATGTTGTTGGAACCTATCGTTTTCCGAATCACACCAGCGTCTTTCAAGAGAAACTAGTCGCAATCTCAAAATTCTCTAGGAACTTGGACCAATCATAGAGTTGCAATATTTACTGACAAGTGACAACCAGGCGGCTATCAAAGCTGGAGAAGAATGAACTGGAGAACGAACGAAGTTAAACAAATCAACTAAATAATTATTAATGTCCTCTCCACCCTCCAGCGATAAAGATATCACTGACCCTTCAAAATGGTACAATCACGTACCCCAATTTCAAAAGATACTTAACTTGTAGTAGATCAACGGGAAAAACTTTTCCCAACTCTTAGAACCATACGAAGTAACCGCAGTAAAAAGAAACGACATATATCAAGTCAAGTGGCAATCATGATAGTCTAAACACCTCTAGATCAACAGCGGACTCGACAAAACCATGGGACAATGAATTGAATTTCTTTTTTCGATTTGAACAGTGCCGAAATTGATCCTATGTCCGTCTGGTTTAAATTTGACTCACCTTCCTATATATACTTTTCGGGGCTCCTAGTGTAAATCATTTCAAGAAATCTGAATGAACAATCACAGAATACCTAATGTTGTCCTGGAGAAAACCCCAATAGATAATCGGAACCGTGTGAAACCCCCATACTCGGTGGAGTTGGCGAAAATATATGAAAAATCGCAAGCTTTGTAGAGATTTAAATTGTACAAGCAGTTAAAATTTTCAAAAGTGTCCATAACCAAATTTGATATTAATATATGAATTAATTTTTGTTTGCATTATTGTATAAAATAAAATACTAAAATATTTAGATACAAAATTTAGATCAATAAACTCTTCTAATAAAAGGCTAAGCATTTTCGCATACACTAAAGTCCCAAATTTTCTGAATAGGAGGATTTGTCTACTTATCACAACAAGAAAATCTGCGTTTATACAATCGTAAGAACAAAGGACCTGCCTCGGTCCCAACTAATTTAATTAGGGTTTCGTTGTCAGTAAACTACTGCAAATTCCAGTGACCGATCAATTTTAATTTTAATCTAAACAAAGGTGCAAATTTCAATTTATAATCACTGCTATAAGTAAAGCTCCCGTACAAAAGATAAGCTAAAATTAGTTGCCTTTATGACTTAATAAGGCTTTCTCCTTGGAGAATAGTAAACGTGAGCTCAAATTAATTAAAGCTTAATAGCTGATTACCAATAATTAGAGGAGCATGTTTCACCCGTACATGCTCCAACCTTATCGAATTGTGGTAACTAATCGGGCACCCAACAAGGAGGAATATCAAGTTTCGCAGGTTCGGGTCGTCTCCGGAGTCCAAAGCTATATTGGAGAAGTTTCAAGTGCCGTGCTCAATTTCAATCCTTTTGTTCGCAGATCAAATTTAAAGGACATTGTAATTTAAATGAAACCCGAACAAAGTGGGTTCAGGAGAAGTGCCATTTTAATAAAACAAGTACACGTATGGTGGACATATCCTCGCCACAATGTTATGTGCCGACGGTGTATACATTATGAACCGGCCTAACCAGGAAATCGATACTGTTCGCTCGCTTAATGATTGATTTATCAAGAATGAAAATGACCTGCTAACATTAGTAATCGGTCACATTGATTGATATCGTCATTTAACGTTACGGGCCCATTAAATCTCCAGCCAAGGACCCATTCTACATAGTGGCTCTGGTGTTCTCGGGCCGGCCGGTCTCACTCCACTGAGACGGCATCTGCAAATGCTGCAGAGCTGCAAAAGGTACCCAAAGTGGAATGTGTAATGACCAAAAGTAAACAGCCATTAACTCGAAACAGGCTCCCATGGAAAACTTTTAATTTGCATTAATAGGGGCAATTTTAAATTATCATTTTGCCGCATTATTTGGGCGAATTTCCATAAAACATGGGTGCACGGCGAGTGCCCAGAAATTTCGTGCAAAATTAACTCTGACAGTAATTTAAGTGAAATACTGAAGAAAAGTGCGATCAGGGAACTTTATGGAAACAAGCTATTAAAATGCTACTTACGGAGTGATATCAGTTCCTCAAAAGGAGTGGAAATGGGATCAAGTACAAAACAAAGCCCTTCAATGCTTCGAGTATACTCAAGAACCGAAGGTAAAGTTCCAAAAGGCATTTCCGGAAGCTGAAGCGCCATCCTGAGTATATATTTTGCTGAGAATTCCTCACAGCCATCGAAACCGGCAAGCAAAGATATTATCCCCTCGACAAGCAAAAACAAAAAAAAAACAAGCAGCAAAAATTACGGGAGAAAGATGTAGTTGGGTGACAACGAAGGTAACTCAGGGCCCCGGCGAGTTCAGTAAAAAACAGCCAAAGATAAAGTTCTCGTGTCAGAAAAGATCACAAAATGGATAAACTTTAGCCTGGCTTTTAGCTTTTGCGTGCTCTCTCTGTGAATTTTAAGAACAAAAAGAAGCAAGTTCTGAATTAAGCTAACTTCGCCACCCACCCAATTTATTTGCCCTAGAAAAGATAAAAGCGCAAGAAAACACTCTCCGGCTTGGCTTTTTCTATTGCTGCTTTCCCTTCTAATGTTGTCAGCAGTGTTAGATAAGTAAAAGGAGTTTTCAGGAAATTTTTAGCCGGGAAGTGGGTAAAAGGAGATGTGCCCTAACTTGTAAAGTATCAGGAAAATAATTAAATTTTTGTTGTTGGCAAACTTTAAACACACTTCCCTTGGTTTTATCTACAAAATTGCCCTGTTGAAAGCTTAATCTCGTCAAGTGTATGAGATTTGAGAAGTAATGTGAACTCTTTTACAGTACAGAAGGCCTAAGAAGATTAATTACAAATTATATAAAACACTTAAACATGTTTTGTAATTCAATTAAGTGGTGAATAATTAGCAACAAAGGGAACATTTTTAGCAAGAGTAGGAGAATCAGGAGAATTTAAGACTGCTGGAAGGCGGCATACTTACGAAGAAGACCAAATTTCTTCACAAAATGAGCTGTTACACCCTACCGCATGCAAAATATTGAGTATATCCATTTTGAGCTCTATTTAGTAATTTATTCAACAGCAATCACATTAAAGATACTGATTGATTTGACATTGTAAACTAGTGAATAGTTAATATGACTCGCATCCCTTCCATATGATTACATACTTAATATCACACTTCTTCAATTGAGTACTTGTCTTCATAACTTGATCATTTCTCATGATGTCAGTAGTAGTGGACATGCGAACTTACCCCTCGCCACCAATGTCATGTCATCCGCATAGCCAATGACGTGAATTCCCATCGCTTCAAGTGTAGAGAGTAATGAGTAAAGGACACCCTCTCGTGTTCATTTCCCCTAATGCCAACATGACCGGTCTGAATCCTTATTACTCTGTCCTTCTTACAACCACCGGACTAAGCTTACATCTTATCAGGGCAATTTTCAATTTTTCATACTGAATTTTGGGGAAGGCACCTTCGATATCCCTTAAGGTAACTAAAGTAATGCCTCCTGCAGCCAGTTCCTCCTCTGCCACTTTCACCAGCTGATGAAGTGCAATTTCCGTTGATTTCCCAACCTGATCTGCTGGCTTACGTTCAAAGAATACTCCTCCAGCGAAAGGGATCAATTCTTGGTCCAAACTTTAATGGTAGGCAGGCGGTAAAGTGTCTACTTCCGATGGCTGTGAAAACCTTTGAAAGGCTGCTGTCTCCACATTTTGCAGCTGCTGCAGTTGTTTCTCTTTCTTGGTTTGGCCCTTCAACTTGATGAAAAGTAAGAAAAGGTCACTGAAACTTTCTGATTGGTACCGCGAAAATCTTATAGGTAGATTCTTTAACAAACTGCCACAAATTATAATTAAAAATGCTAAAAGAAAAGTTCCACTCAAGACATATTGAATGTGTTCCGTAGTATTTCTTTACCATTTTCGATACAATAGAACAATAAAATCAAGATGAATCTCAAAGCTCTGTTGTCCTATGAAAATTGCTTCCACATTTGTTGCAAATGCTATGAAGAGAAAATACAGGAAAAAATGTCAATATTTTTTCGAAACTCTTTGATTTCTCGACGTTACAGGAAATATTCAGCCTTATTTTGATCAATAATTTACATAATTTCTATCCCTTTATTATTGCTCCCCAATTCGAGGGACGAAAGAAATATCTGCTTAATTTTGCAATAAAGAACGCCATAGTAGAGGCTGAAGAGCTTTAAGTTCCTTGAATACACATCGAATGGTAAATCACAAGGGAAATAACATCAAGGAAGTCCTACTCAAAGAGATAAAAAAGCTGCAGGCGTTGCCTCAATAACTTGAAGCATATCGGGGAGCCACAGCAGTAAGTAACAATAAAAGAAAGAACAATAAAAAACGATTGAAATTGAATAAGGATAGAAGAGAAGCGGTAATAGGGGGATTGGATAAATAGCACGAAAGGTAGTCCCAGGCCACCGAATGAATTTGTAAGAAATTCAACCAACCATCAACGCCTCTCAATTCCCATACGAGATTTGATGGATACTATCAAATTGCAGGTTCATTCAGGCATTAATATGTCTGTGAATTTGGGATTTAGCTTGACATTTGCTGGATGGTTAGGTTAAAGCTCCCCACAATGTCAGATGATAGGCGGCACTAACAGAGCCCAGGACTTACGAGAAGCAAAGGCAAACAGTAAGCGCACACTATACTTCCTTGTACTAATACTGAATAAGTCGATTGGATTTTGCTAGAAGCTTCGTACATAGATATTTAGCTGGCCCCTGGAGTGTATACATAAGGGAAAGGATGTTGAATCCATATAAGGCAACTGATGTTACTCAGCAAGACAGAGCCCGTAAGCTTCTAAAGGATTATCAGAAATATTACAGGAAACTTTAATTAGAGTCCTTTGATTAAATTGTTCGAATTAATTAGCCTTATTCAGACTAACATGCTAACTCAGTATGAAATAAAACAGGACAGGGACAAAAATCTAAGGTAATATTGCCAATGGCTTAATCTGTACGGGTAAACAGATACATACATACGTAAATAAGCGGAAGAAGATATTACATTCAAGAAGACAAAGTAATTTAATAAATATTCCAGGTAATCATTAAGGTAATCTCTCTGTGCAGATTTGTCAGATTTGTCTGGAATAGCCTAAAATAGCACTGTTTCATCCCGAAATAAGATTTTATTGGAAGAGATTTCCCGGTGTCATATTTAATTAAAGGCTACAGGAATTCAATGCATAGTGCATAGATCCCTACTTGAGGCTGCAAGTTGAATTACTTAACTGCTTGTGTTACAAACGCCCAATTAATAATAATTTAATCATGAAATTCGGAATAATTGGATTTCTATTCTTACCATGGGAATTGCTACTCACACAGCTCACATTTGTATAAAAATATTTCTTTACGAGTACTCAAAAGAATTTATCTCCGGCAAATCCACAAAAAGAAACATAAGAAGATCAACACTTATCTTTTGTTTAGTACCCTGTTTGTCCCATTAAGTCTTCTCTCTAGACCTCCTCCTTTGGCTTCTCAGGGAAAGTTCTTCTTTTTTCTCTTGTTTTATTTTGTTTTGTTTTCGCCTTGACCTTCCTCTTGTCCTTGCATCTACTTTTTACCCATTTCCTTTTTCCCTTTCCTTTTTCTTATTTTTAATAGGCTTTACTTCTCACTAATTTTTATCTTTTAACTGCTGTTCCTATTCACTCCTCTTACTTCTTCGATTAAAATTCCCACGCACTATAGTTCCTACTTCTTCTTCCCAATCGGAAGAAATTTTTCTCTGTCAAATCCCCAATCAGTTTAGTTTTCAAAAACATTAAATTTAATATTTTATCTCAAAAATGTAGTTTTTCGATTGGTCATTAACCTGGTGTTGCCGGAAAACAATTTTTTTAAGCCTGAGAAATATCTTTTTTCAGTTCATGTGATTTTTCGTTAGCAATTCTTTTTCTGCACAATATGCACTGGTATTAGTAATCAGGATTTCATGCCAGTAATGCTTATAAAGAAATATATAAAATTGTAAAGCAGCTTGAGAGCGTATAAAGTCACAAGATTTTGTTACCGCATTTAAGTAAGAACTTCCCAATGCTCTGATAAATATGAAATACACATATTCTCTGCATAAGACAAATTAATTTCCTTTCTTATTTCTTACAATTAGAGAACTGAGGAAATTTTTATTTATCGTTATACCTTTTTTATCATATGTACACTAATATTTTTGACCACACAAAAAAAGGATACTAATCCACAATTATTATAAAATGATATTTTCCACCAAACGTTATTAAAGCCACTTCATAGACTCCAGCCAGCTGCAACGAAACATTCTTCTCAAAATTAACTCATTGGGTTACCAGTACGACTTCTGATTCTAACAAAGTGAGGGCACAATTTTCGATTCCCCTGGAACCCGTCTTCATGAGGTACAACCATACCATCCCTGGGAATTGTCCGCATCCTCCTCTATATCACATCACAGAAAGAGAAATAGTCCTTAACCAAAGAATCCCACAGCTGAAACTTTAAACACTCCAACATCAGTACGCCATAAATAGTGGTTCTATTTGGGCAGACAATTGTGGCTTTGGCTTTTTTGGCATCCAGCCTCGTTTTTTGCAGGCAACAGGAAATTGGGACCGGTGGTCCCTAAACGCAAAATGCCATTTGATTCGAACGGTGCAGAATTTATGCCCGCAAAAGCCGTAAATTTAAATTATATGTCTCCATTGGTCCTCTACCCCTACGATTGTAACTGTGCTTGTTGCTAACTATACACACCTTTCCCGTACGGCTAGTGAGCGCTTGAAAAATCCCAACCGCCCCCGTCCACCTTCACATACGTAACAAACCATCAAGATGCCAACTCCCTCAGTTTCCAGTAATGCTGAGATCTCAAAGCAATGAGCTTACGTGGAATCGAATTGGAAACGAATTTCAGGTGCTAAAAAAGTTCACATATGTGCTGAGCTTTCGATTACCCAATTTGCGTATTTCGGATAGAGGTACTCCTGACACTTTCGATTTCTTAGAAAATTGGATAGGAAAATGGAAAATGGTGAGATGCTATTAGGACGATTGCTTTTAGGATTGACGACTTGAGCTATCACCAAATGGAATCGAGGGTCCTTTTCAAAGAAAAACGTTTTCTTGCCCCAGACTTTTCCAATTATTTATGACTTTTGAGGTGACCTGGGGTTACGTTCGTTTCAAATTCAAGTGGAAACTTTGCGGACAAGTAAGTGTTGCAAAAGTCGGCTGTTATTGCAAAACCTCTTGATGTTTATTTTGGTATACTATGGAGCTGGATATATTTTGACTTCCCTCACATCAATAATATATGATAATTTGGATAGAGGAAGACATAAGTTACTAGCACTAAACACTACTTCATAGAAACCTTTTTTCACTTTGTACTATGCGAAATTTTCCATCATAGGGTAACCGTAATTGTAGAGACATTAAAACACCTACTACGTTACATATTATCAACAATCTAGTTTTGGTTAAGCAGAGTAACAAACTCATATTTGTCATCAATCCATCTCAGATTGTGGTAAATATCGCTCATGCTTCAAACAAAGTAGCAAACCTGTTGTCAAACTGTAGAGTGGACAAAAAAAAAGTTTATATAATCACCGCTATACGGATTTCTATCTGGACCTAAGGCTTCTAAGAATCCCAAGCATATTAATCAATGACAAATCTGTCCCTGCGGTATATTATTGCGAAAAATCCATTGTAGCCTCTTCGCTTAAGTAAAAATCATCATCATCAAAACTATCAGGAACTTACAAAATGGAACCAATATGTAAAACGAAAACAGTGGCTTGCTTTTATACTTACGACGACAACTAGGTATTTCCTCAGTAGGCTTTGGCTAGATACACTATTAGAACGTTTCAGATTCCACGCATTAAAATTCTTGTGATAATATTGTAACGACACACTATCGACACTATTTTCGAAAATTCATCTGTCATCAAACAAAAGCCTTTTTAAAGCAATTTTCTGTTATCATTTGGATACCACATAACCGCTATGTCAACTTTCGGATTCCAGTAAACTAATGCCAATTTTGTATTAATAGGAAATTAAATTGGTTGAATGTATCATCGTCAATATTCACATTTAGAGCACAAACCCATTTTGCTTCGGGTGAATAGCGCCGGGTTGCAAAATATCCCTAGCCAAAGTCGGTTGGAGTGTATGCATTAGCGTGGAAGAACGATATGCTCGGTCAGTTAGTTAATGCATTTAATTAGTGATAAACCGAAAACGAAATTGCATTTTACTAGATTCCACGGTGTGGCCCAGTATAGAGAAACAAACACGACCAATGATAACCGTCCATGGAACTGGGTGAATAATTTCCTTTAATTGTATCGCAATTAATTTTAATTGAAACATAATCCCCTCTCGTGGTACCGCGCACCTAATAGCAGATTTTCACTCTAATTCTTTCCGTGGACTGTTAGAACGTACCACAACATATTTTCAGTGATACACGACAATTTCCTCTACATACAGAAATTACATAAATAAACGGGGAGCTGTTTTAGCATCCTCTACACAATCAATGTTAACTTCAAATATTTACTCAATATTTTCCAGCAGGCAGCGTGAATTGTTCGATATTCAATGGTTTCCAGTTAATTTGGTGTGAATGCCTAAAATTCACGGTGAATTTCTCCGAATGAAAAAACAAGACATGAAATCAGTATTTACTTTTATTATACGAAATCTATGCAGACACGTTTGTGAAAAATGGAGGTAGGGTTCAAAGGACAAAAGTTGGCATATTCCTTTCTGCTTAAGTAGTTTAGATGCGAATAATATTTATGTCATACGTTAAGAAAAGTTAGTCGTGGTCGAGCTGATTGTGAAGGGAAACAGAATAAGCTTCTACCGTGAGGAACCGGTCCAATATGATGATAAGGCGGAAGATTCTTAACAATAGTCAGATTATCCAATCCAAATGTAAGTCGCCGTCGATGACAATGTTGGGGTACCTTTACGTGAGGGAAACGAATACCTCCACAAAATCAGACAGGTTCTCATTCGAAAAATAGGATCAGTGGCGCCTTAAGATCATCTTCTGGGGGGCATGAAAAAATTCTTGATATTTTTTTCTATTTATAGTTCACAGAAAAAAAAATTGATATGATATCTTTATTGCAAAGGAAAATAATTTTTCCTGAATAATATTCGAGTGAGCCTTAGGGAGGGGAAAGGAGAGGGCGCTCACGCATTTCCCTAATGGACGCCAATGGCCAGAAAGATAGTAGGAGACCAAAAGACATATTTCAGTATGGAAATTGATTTCGGCACACAGAAATTGAAAAAGGCCAGATTTGGAACTAACCATTCGCTCCCGTCTATCGTTTCGGCACAACTTGTAATTCAGTAAAAACAGCTAATTCTGAAACTTCTTATTGGGGACGGATGCAGTTAGATCCTTGACCTCTTGTGATATAACGTTTGTAATCGTAGAATTAATATCTTTACTAACTATATTTAAATCATTTTGACGTCAATAGGAGTGAAACATTTCAGGGTTAAAATTATTACAATATAGTTTTCCTGATGTTCCCATAAGAATCAATATAATCGCATTGGGATCTCAGACATCGGCCAGGAGTAGTATGTGCGCTCAATAGTGCTTCTCAAGCAGGAATTGTAACATTATCTATAAATACATAAACCTTTCAGTCCTGTTGAAAGAACTCACAATTCACCATTTCTTTCTTATATCCATTTTGAACTCTGACAATCACTTTTACTTATTGGGATAGCACCTGTGCGTGAATATAATTTAGGTCGAATTGCCTCAGCTTCTGCCTCATATACAATTCTCAATTTCACCGTCAAAATATTCCTTCAACATCTATTTTCACTTTCGCCGACTTGAAGTCATAAGGACTGTCGCATAATCCGTCTGTTAGTGGGAAAAAAATTTCGCAATCCCTGAAAAGTTAAATCAAATCTCCGGGATCCGTTTCCGCTAGTGGGTAGCATATGTATCTTCTAAGAGAGACATATTAAATTTTTCCCATTTGCATTCCTCGGTCGGAAGCGTAAAATGAGTTATTGCTTGACTTCGAGAGGAAAAAAACGCTTTCAACTTCCTCTGAATCACCCGGCCCTCCTTCGAGGCCGAACAAACGCACATACCCAACATTTAACATCTACGCTTTGCCACTTCAGGAGCTATTTAGTCACCTAGGGCAATCGCTTTATGTGTTACCACACAGGAAGAACACGGGTATTCCTTAGAAATAGATCTCAGCGAGTTAAACAGGGACAAAGGCATAAAAATTTCTTGCTTTTTGTTCAAAGAAAATAAAATGGGGAAAAACAACAATTTATGACGTCATAAATTTTCCCTTAAGTATGTTTTTTGCATAACAAAAAATTATGGAACAGATAAATCTGGATTGGAGTCTGTTTACGTGTCGTACTATAGAAAGTTGAATTTCTGGAAGGTGCTTAGTTGCCGCTGACCTTGCCCTCTTTGTGCAAAGGTAAAACAAGAGGACATTAACTAAAGCAAAAGAAAAGCCAGAGTGGAGAGACCACCTACCTCTTGTTCTGCATTCGTTTACCTTTCCTTCCGCATAAATTATATTCATAATTATTCTTCTTAGTCTTTTTGTTTTAATGGTGGGGCTCATTTCGCCTGTAATTGGATGTCAGGCTGAGAAGTCATAGGTCGGACCAACCTGGAAACAATTGGATAGAGAAGTTGGGAAATTTACATCCGTTTGCCCGTTTCAGTTGGAGCATTTTTACGTAAAACAATATAGGCACAGAGAAAATGTAGCATTGTTTAGCGAAGTTTGTAAAAAATGTTCTTTAGACTGTAAGCATTAAGGGCAGTCATAATTTTACATTTTATTATCGCCAGGGAAGCCCTGAATTTAGCAATTCCGAAATTCTTTCTAACTTGGGAAAATAAAGAAATTTTGATATTCATGAATTTTTTCTTGGTTGTGGTGAAGTTTTCCAAGTACTGATCCAAAAAACTTTTATTTCTGCCACATTACTTATATATAACTCCCACTTTTTGTGGTATGAACAATATATAAATGTGAAATGAATGTATACATAATGAGCCGCAAAAATCGCAGGACTTACGCAAAGTAGTATTATAATACGACGCAAAGTTACAAAAAACCCCACATCCAAAACATCATGTAACGATACTCCAGAGCATCAATATAATTTTGGTTAATTTTATTATTTATTTATTTTATTTCTGGTTAACAATACCTTCTGGGCACACGAAATTACGTAGTGCGGAAGCAACCGCCATTTATTAGCCAGATTCAAGGTAAGTTGAAATCTCCGCTCCAGGATGTTTTTTTGAGCATACCATTCCCGAAGTGATCCGGTCCTAAAACGGACCCTTATCTGATTCCGGAAGTAGTAGATAGTACACCTCAAAATAGTGTATATTTCTTATTAAATACTTCTAATAATTTAAAATTGAAAAAATTAAATTGGAAGTATTTTAAATTTGCTAAAGGGAATATTGTCTAGAACTTATTGCTCACTCTTTTCGCCTTAAAAATTACAGAGCACTTCTTGTTCCTTTTAACTAAGAATTTATTTATCCCAGAAATTTACAACAATCACAAAGTCATAAATGTGTGAATATTTCCTACCATGCCAAACGCACACAAAACCAACGTCAAATAATAGAGGATTTTATCTTTCATCCCTAATTTCAGAAAGACCGGCAAACCGTCTGCACACTGAAATCTTGCCTGCCAATATCTTATCCTTTTTAGACCGTCAACTTTTTGTTTCACCTTGGCCTTTTTCTTTTCCTTCGCTTTTTCTTTCCCTTTTACCTTTTGTTCTTCCTTTTTCTTTTTTGCCGTTACAGCTTTTTCCTTATCAAGAACATGTTGACATGGATCTATATTTTTAACTTCTTGTTTCTTCGATTTCTCTTTAGATTCCTCCTTAGTTTTCTCCTTAGGCTTCTCTTTTGGCTTGGGCTTACACGGATCGGGATCATCATAATCCACGAGAGATCTTTTAATACTAAGAAGAGGGAAATTATTTGACTCGATTGTCTTCCATTTTAAATTCGATAAAAATAGATTTCTTCGCCCTGTAAAAATATAGCGAAAATTTTGAACACTTGACTTGAATATTAAATTCATATTTTCATATTTTCTTCCCTGATAGACAGTAATGTAAATTACTTATTACTTTCTTTCTGTCAAATAAATTCCTGTCGTGGTCAACTCGATGATTTGGAAATTATGCTTATTCCCATATTAACTCGAGGTATTTTTTGTAGTTTTGGCTTTGTAAAAGAAAGAGTTGCTGAATATCCTAGAGAAACTTAAAGATCAGAGAATTCTCTGGGCCAGCGTTTAATGAAGCCCAGCATGGAATTACCACTAGAAGCAATATAGTTAATGTGGGAAACAAAATCCAGCTTGGAATCAAACTTGTGTAGTCATAGATGATAGAATCGCTTTTTCTAGAGACTGACATTACCTCACATTTACTTATGTTAAGTTACAAGTCATTGTGCCCGCACCAAGAATAAAAGGTATTCAAGTCCTCCTGAAGGAAAGCCCAATCACTGAGATTATTGATGAAGCAGAAGATCTTCATGTCGTCAGCACAAATTAATACCTTAGAATGCCTCAAAAGATGCACAATATCGTCAATTGAAAGAATAAAAACCAGAGGGGCCAAGGTTACTGCCCTGAGGCTGTCCAAATGTTGCCTCTATAACCCTCGACCGAGAGCCACAAAAGAGAACTTGATACGATTTTCAGACAAATACGAATGAATCCACTCCAAGAGCAAAGTAGGAAACCCTAATTTGTACAACTTGAACAAAATGACTGAATGCAACAATTTGTCGAAAGCTTTGCTAAAATCTGTATAAATAGAGTCAGTTTGCAGTAGTAGACCTACCCGATACAAAACCATGCTGGGCGGCCGAAAGATCACTTTTGCATTGTGGGGATTACTAGGAATGAACTATAGATTCCAACAGTTTAGGTATATACATTTCTAATACCTTTTTTGTTGATAGGTGTGATGAAGGAGGTTTTCTATAGTTTTGGAAAAATTTTGAAAAAGAATGCACAGAGGAACAACTACAGCTTCGGAACATGATCTAACCACCGCTGGAGGTAATTGATATTTATAATATATACTTAACTAAACCAATATTTGCGTTTTTGATTTGTGTTACTTTGTTAAGTTTGGTATCTCACCCCAACTTACCCTATATCGAAAATTATAATTAACATAGACCATAACTGGTGAAAATTTATTTTTAGTTTCAGTAGATACTTACAAAAAAAACCTACGGATAGGACGCTAAATATTTCCATCTAAAATACCGCTGGACATAAGCACACAGGACCCCATCTGTTTATTTTCAAATCGATTCGTTTTTTATAAATTAGGCAAATGAAATTTTCAAATGTGTGCCCTGTGAAATTCCACCAATTCGCCAACATGTCAAAATGTTCGGACACATACTCTCCTCAAAATAAATTTATTTTTAAATTAATTACACACTCAAAAGCAACATTTTGGTTGCAGATGAAGTGATTTTCGAGGACCTGAAAGCCGCATTTAATTTCGCTTCAATTTCGTCGGTCATCAAGTTTAATAATTGACGGAGGCTAAATAGAAGCGGAACCAAACTTTTAATCTATTTAAGTGCAATCACTCTTCCAGATATGCAAATGGTGTTCAGTGTTGCGTTGCAAAGCCCTCATCGTTGGACTCACCTCCACTCCTGATTGAAGATGTTCACTGCAGAAACAGAATTTGAAATGCACTGTCAATGTTAACACGGAATTCAGCTTAGTTCAATGTCTTTGATGAAGTTACTCCCGAATGCCACCACGTCTCCCTATGAACAGGATTTATTCTCTTAACTTTAAGTACTTTACGTAATAAAATTGAGAAGAAAAGATTTAGGCCCCAGTTCAAGGGTTCACCCAGATAGAATACCACCACACCATATGTTCCTTCCCAGGATAAAATATTCGCGAGCCCTTTTCCTACTTTGCTGACAGCCAGTGAATTAGAGGAAATGTCGGCCCATTTTAGTGGATTTTTTTCCTTGATATTCGGGAGTGTTCCGCTTTGGTTCGGTCGCTGTGGTTGTGTGTGCTTGTGTATGTGAGTGTGTCGGTGTGTGCTTGCGAGGATCATTTACATTCTATTAGAGAAGTCATTACTTTTAATGAGATACCTACAAGGCTCAATTTTGCTTGGGTTGGCCTTTTTTAGTCGAAATCTTGAATTTTCGTTGCTCCGTGCACGTTACTAAGCCTTCAGTAATTAAAAGCGATGATCTCTGAGGTCCTGGTGTTGGAGGCTTTCAAGATTGGAGCTATTTAAAGCAGTTCACCTTAAAGAGCTGTTGTGCTGAATGTTTTTAATCGTACTGGCAGAAGGGCAATATAATCATACCCCAGGTTAAGGGATATGAAGGTAGCACCTCACTTAATTAGGGAAATAACAGCCAGAAATAAAAGAGAAGATTTGTTGAGAAGATTTTATTTGCAAAGTGTCTGGCATCTGTGAAAGGAGTTTAGACAGCTTATTTCATAAACTGTGATCCAGAATCAAGAAATTTGTGATAACACTTGTGAAAGCACCCGCCTGAGATAAAACTTTGAATTGAGTTTCGCAAGTGAAAGGCAACCTAAAAATTAACTTACAATGAGGACGACTATGTATACTTGCTATATGCGCATATTATTTATTAGGGAATTTGCATAATTGTTTTGAAGTTTTGTCCAAAGTCCTTTTCACTTAGTTTTTACCTTCAGTAATCTTGGCAAACATAAAGACGAGCGAAGAGGAAAATTTTTGAGGGTGCAGAATATCAAAAAATTATTAAATTGAGTCCTATTAAAGGCAGTTGTATTGCACATGGAGACATCAGTTTTCGTCAAAATCAAGTTTATAATTCAGTTATACAATTTCTGTTAATATTAGTAACAATTTCACATGAGACTACATTAAATTAATTAGTGAAATGCAAAGTTCCTACCGCCTTCAAAACTATAGACTAATCTGGTTGGAAAGGCAGAAGGTCTTTAATTAACAGAAGAAGAAATATAGTGATATTTGGTGACTAAATGTGAATGAAATGAAATGACGAAAAAGGAGAATAACTAATTTTTTTCTAATCTCATTATCTACTAACTTTAGTTTCTGCTCTACTTTAAAGAGGTTTCTTTTTTTAAGGTATTGCCTAAGCTCAAAGGACAGCCCTTTTGAGTGTATAAAAACTCCTGTGAGGCTTTTCTCAAACAATTTGAAATAGAGATTCGAAAAGTAAAGATTTTACCTAGGATCGTGTATATGGAGTATCTTCACCATCATTTTCGATGGTTAAACATTGGTCAAAGACAATTGAAGATGATCCACAGTGTGGAGGACCAGCAACGATAGTCACGCAGGATAACGTGGATTTGGTCGAGAAAGTTGTTCTGACGAACCAACGGTTATAAGTCCTTCATATTTTTTATGAGCATTTGGGCATGAAAAAATCGGCGCAAGATGGGTACCGTGAATTCTTTCCACAGAGTAGAAAGTACAGCGAATTGAGTGCTGCCAGCAATATTTGGAGTTGTGTAACGACAACGTACTACTAAAAAAAGCAAAGGTCACACAAAGCATCAAAAAGGTCATGACAAAATCGAATCCAATAGAAACTTGAGAGGACATTAAAGAGGTTTTTCCGAACCTGTACCGGAAATTTAGACAACACGCCGTAAGCATATATACTTCCGTCCCTTCTCTTCTCAAAGGCAGGAGCAACTATCACCCAATAAAAGAACCGACTTGGGCCCAAGAAGGTGTGGAAGCTGCTTTTCCTTGCGGGTCGTCCTAAAACAGAATGGTTTTAGTTCCAAGATCTCAATTTGATGCCGTTTGTTATCTACCATGTACCATCGCGTTTCAATAAAGTTTCTTGACCAACTATTCATCTCTGGTATTTATCACTTTTTAGTTAAATAATTCAAAATCTTTTAGAAAAACTACATATTTTTAAAAAGTGAACCTCAGAGAAACTTTTCGAAAAAGCACTCGATACTGAGTAGTATCGATACTTCCAGACCGATTACTTTTTGAGTATGGATACTAACGGAACGATACAGATACTAGTACTTCGAATCCTACTTAAACGATAATACGCCTATACCACTGCTGCTATTTCAAAGGGAAGCGGCTACGAGTAGTTGGATCATCCACCTTACAGTCCTGACTTGGTGGCAAGTGACCATTTTTTATTTGCCAAATTAAGATCAGATTTGCGGGCAAGGAAGTTTCTGTGCACATTTTTCATTTCTGATTCCCTATTTTTCCTTTAAAAGTCTGTTTATCTCCCCACAAATCAATAACGTAACATAAATAGTAGGAACCAGGACCCAAGAATTAGTAACACTCATATGTATCTATTTATTTATCAACGACCAGAAAATATGTATCTTAAAAGATATTTTCCAATTTCAATCATCTTCTTTTTCAATACTCCAAATAGTTAAATTTATCCTTCCTCATCAAATCCAGGACGCTTTGTAGACTTTGTAGACTTTGGGTGAGAATAGAAATAATAACTAGAAATTCCGACGAGATGCAGTGTCTAATAAATGCCTGCTTAAAATTTAATCTAAAATCGATAATAACACATCCATCAAACTGGGAATTACAAAATGTTTTCTTGATAATTTTGACAAGATCCAAATCAATGAAAACATGCCAGGGGTGTTATTTTCTTGTTTTTTTTTCTCGTTTCAGGATTGTGGTACTCCTTAAAGACTTTATTCACTGTAAACCTCGCACCTTATAAACCATGTAATGATCCCTGGATTTTTTCGGCTTTCTTCTGTGGAAGAACTGAGAAAAATTCCAATTGAAATAGAATTGGCGCAAAATTTAGGTCAAGAGTGTATAAAACGGTTTTCCTCTCCCTTCAACTGGAAGAAGGTAGAAAAAGAGGAAATGCCTGCATGTGCCGTGGGGCAAATAAGAACAGGATCCAGATCTAAAACATCAAATGGATACCTAACCCGCATATCGGACCTCGAAGTGGGAAAAATTCCAAAACGAAACGAGAAGATAAAATTATCGAGAGATACAATTTAAAATGGAAGTGTGAAATGGTTTTATGGGCCAGAAGCTCAACTTCATGCCGAGAATTTTAATTAAACGATAGAAAGAGCCTCAGGCCAGATGGATCAGGTGTTGGTACCTAGCAACATTTGGGTAACGTTTTATAATTGAGGGCGAGGCAATAATGGATTATAAATGAGACGGACGGATGGATTATATTATGAACAGGGATATAGGGTGGTAAATATGCAAATATTATTTGTAGGGATTTCTTTGAGGTGCACGATTTCAAAATGAGAGCTTTGCCATAAGCGATGAAAATTAGGGGGAGCCCTGACTCCGACAGGCAGTGTAATCAATAAAGATTTGCAAAAATATGTTAATTTTAGTGTGAAATTTTCATTTTGAGGGATTTATAAAGGATCTGAACGGTAAGCTATTGCACACTGATTAAAAACTATACAGAGAAAATCCATGAAATTGCAAAATTAAATTTCTAAAATAAACTATGTTTGGCTGTAGTTAAACTAAAAATTATAATCGGAAAAATGTTTAGAAATGTTTCATTTTACTTGGGGCATAAGGCTTTTTATTGGCCTCAAGTATTAGCAAATATGATGTCGAAAAAACAAACTTTCAACACAATAGCCACTCCTTCAAGAAAAAAAAGTCAAATCAAGGAAGCAAATACATACTGAAAATTCGACAGCCTCAACGAGTAATTATTACAGTTCTCTACTCTACAATTAAAGTCAAGTGGAATTAAGTTGAGAGTAACAGTGTAGAAAATTCAGTTTTCTCATCCGAATTCGAGGAATTTTATATGCCTTTCTGTTCTGTTCTGGTCTACCACAAAAGCTATTATTGAATAATGGGCTAGGGATCTTCAGAAGTCTTATTGGGAAAATATCTCAGGAATGCGTCAAGCTAAAGAGCTTATTTCAGACCCTATGCTTATAAAACTACCGCTTTGGCGTGGCTAAGAAGAAAGATCTTCTTCCGAGAAGTCTTAACTCTCGGTGAGATCAAATCCTCTTCGGCAATAGACCTTTTCGCTTTTATTAGGAAGGCGGACAGTCTGTTGCAGTAACGAAAGGCTTGGCACAATAGATCTACTTTAGGTCGCAGTGTCTGTTATTTAGGCAACCTCCCATATGAAGTTAGGTTCAGACAAGCCAAAAAATTGGATACCCATTAATTAGAGACCAAGATTTTTCCCCTTAGGGGTGTTTAGGACTTGCTTATCAACCGTAATTGATAGCGGTAAAGGGTATTTAGCTATTTACAGACACTAATCACAGACACTATGTGGTTAATAAGCAAAAAAATAATAATAGTGGTCCCAGAATGGACTCCATAGGTACACCATTTAGGACTGGGAGGAAATTGGAATTACTTCCCAGTGAACTTAACAGCAGCAGCTCCTTCCCAAAAAGATGGGACTTCCTTAATTAAAAAGCTACGCCTGATAATCTAAATTAAAAATTTAACCTGCTAATTTCATAGTACACAGGCGAAAGTGGAAAAGAATATAAGCGCAAATTTATAGCTGTAAATTGATAATTATCAAACAATTTTTAATTTTTTACTCTTCCTTGGACATAGTTTGGCATGTTTTCGAAGTTGAAATTAACACTGGACTTTTGAGACAGTTGTGTCGAGGAAAATTTTATTGGAAGAAATTAAAATGAATAATATTAAGGAAATTAAAAATGTTGGCTGAAGCAAGGAGTACACAAAGACTGAAGATAAAAGAAAAAAAAGAGTAAAATGAAATGTAGAAAAATCCGATAAAATACGAGTACGAAAGCAAAATTCAGATGAGAAGTGAAATTTGACCGAGGTGAAATTTAGCTGAAGAATGAATACAATGGGAAAAAAATTAGTATCCCCACTTTCTGAAATTATGAGTGTAGAACAAAAAATTTTTTCGATTAAAATTTCTCTCTGCATTTCAGAAAATGCAACATGTGACTTGTTTTCAAAAGATTTTAGAGGTTTGTTAAGATAATCAGAGAGTACTGTTGGAATCTATTGTCATCGATAATGAAACCATGGTCTTCAATTGTGATCATACCACCCAAAGGGAATCTAGACAATAAAGATACCCCGTCGACAAAAGCCAAAACCACTTAGTCTACCTAAAAGAGTAAAATGGAAGTATTCTTTAGGATAATGTCAATGAATTTTCAATTGAGAATATCTCCGTGTATATATAGTATTTTTTTAAGGTACTAAATTGTAGGATTGTTTCAACCATTGCTACCCAGATAATCCACCGTGTTCTTTGCAGGATTACAACCCACGCCACAGAGAAGAAAATCTGCAGACGTGCGCATCATCCCACTCAGCTATCGTAATGAGTAAAATTATTACAAAAAGAAGAATTATTACAAAAAGAAGAACACCACGTTTAATGGCATAATCAGGTACTTCCAACTTGTATCTTTGAATCTCTGCATATATGACGAGCATTCTCAGTCAGGATGAAGTTACAAAGTTTTGCAAAAATAAAATTATTCTTCATAAAATCCTTCAGGCAAATACATATATACTTTGGGGAGTAAGCATATTATAAACAGTTCATTTATATTTACAACCATGAAATTGTACTCACACTTAAAATTGAATTTGAACAATTTTCAACTTGCATACATTCGACAAAATATTCAGTGATGACTATCCATTTCAAAAGTTTCTGTTTCATCTAAACTACAAATGCAATTTTAATTCCATTAGAAAAGTTACGAACACATATCCACCCAAAATGTGTGCTTTTATGCCCTTAATTTAATTCCATTTTAGCCAGAAATATCCGTTTACTCTTGAAATATCCTGGAAAAGTTTTTCCTCTGCAAATTGGAAGCAAAATCTCATAAATGTTCTTAAACTGAAAAGTTTAGAAGATTTTACAGAATTAGAAAGCAATTAAATCTGTTTCCAGTTTGATTCTCCAATGGTAGAACTAGAACAGAAAATATTTGAAGATACCCACTTCCACTTTCTTGCTAATTGACTCAACTAGCAAAATCCCACTCTAAAGCTAAGCTGATATCATCCCCAACTGTGTTTTAGTATTTTTCATTTGGATTAGTTGTAAGTGGTATACAGTCCATGATTTCCGTTCTATCTTTTCTCTCGTGTATGCATATTCGTACTGCACAAAAGTACTTACACTCAATTGGTTCGTGTTATTCTTCAATGGAATTTAAATGAAATTTTTAAATTTATAGTGATGGATGAAGTACTCTCCCATACCCTTGTTGCAGTGTAATGAGAAGCTTCTGATCACACTTGTGCCCTATCAACCCCTTCATTTTATAGCATATAGTATGAGTCATTTGAGCCATACCATCAACCACCATTGGTTTTGGAACGCTTATGGAGATGTTTCACGTAATGTTTTCAAAAATTTAAAGAGTGGGTTAAGAGATATTAAGATAAAATTGATTTTAAAATGTAACCTTCCATCACAATCCTATGTTTTTAAAATTGAACACTTAAAGGTAGGTAGATAGTAGTTAAAGGTAGATATAAAGGTAGCATAGTCTGTGAGCTTTACAATAAAATTCCTCCTTGAATTAAAGATTTGTTAGAAAAAAAACACTTTATGCAAAAAGAAACAAAAATTCAAAAAGCAGTAACTTTGAGTCAAAAATAAATGAAATTTGTTGACGATTGTTTTTTCCAAATTAACACAAGATAAAAATTTGACTAGATTCCAATTCGCACACATCTCCACATTTATAAAACATTTCTGAAGAAGTGATGATGAATTGCATGATTTTTTGTTCCTCTCTATTTTGGAGTAATTAAGTAAACGGTATACAGAACTTCAGAAACTGCCCTTTTTGTCACATAGTTTTATTACGCAAACTTGTATAACACTTAAAAATTCGCCAAAATAACTTTTCACACCCATACTAATACGAAAGAGAATAACAATCCCATTACCACAATTTGTCCCTAAAGGATCACTTGTGTTGTCACATACACGTAATCAAGCAATTTCTCTATTGAACTGGTTTTATCAGGATTGCTCCAATTGTTCCTGCCGTACTTGATTGCCCCTAGGAAAACTTCTTCAAGAGTTAAAAGCAATTCACTCCTAGACACATCTATTCACTTACGCCCAGGAAACGTTGCTATCTTCGCTTTCACTAAGATAATTTGCGAAAAATTTCCTCGACAATATTTACTCTCAGGAAATTGATGCGGGTCCTTGGTTCCATCATAAGCTTGCAGAGTTGTTTTCAACACTTTGTTTGTAGGTTCGTTTGCCTTTTGTTTGTCTTCAGGGTGGGAGGGGTGTTTTTTCTTAGGGAAACTTCCTTCATCCCA
>QYTT01083828.1:126188-150292 GCA_006980735.1 Dasypogon diadema
AAAAATTTAAAGAGTGGGTTAAGAGATATTAAGATAAAATTGATTTTAAAATGTAACCTTCCATCACAATCCTATGTTTTTAAAATTGAACACTTAAAGGTAGGTAGATAGTAGTTAAAGGTAGATATAAAGGTAGCATAGCCTGTAAGCTTTACAATAAAATTCCTCCTTGAATTAAAGATTTATTAGAAAAAAACACTTTATGCAAAAAGAAACAAAAACATTAGTTTTATTACGTAAACTTGTATAACACTTAAAAATTCGCCCAAATAACTTCTCACACCCATACTAATACGAAAGAGAATAACAATCCCATTACCACAATTTGTCCCTAAAGGATCACTTGTGTTGTCACATACACGTAATCAAGCAATTTCTCTATTGAACTGGTTTTATCAGGATTGCTCCAATTGTTCCTGCCGTACTTGATTGCCCCTAGGAAAACTTCTTCAAGAGTTAAAAGCAATTCACTCCTAGACACATCTATTCACTTACGCCCAGGAAACGTTGCTATCTTCGCTTTCACTAAGATAATTTGCGAAAAATTTCCTCGACAATATTTACTCTCAGGAAATTGATGCGGGTCCTTGGTTCCATCATAAGCTTGCAGAGTTGTTTTCAACACTTTGTTTGTAGGTTCGTTTGCCTTTTGTTTGTCTTCAGGGTGGGAGGGGTGTTTTTTCTTAGGGAAACTTCCTTCATCCCATAAAAGTTCATCGGCTACAAGGTGGAATGTCGGTGGTAGGTGCGACGCGTTTTCTGCCACCACAAATATCGTTGCCTCCCCTAGCTTAGGGGATGCGTATCTAATGTGTGTACCCTACTTACTGTGGCGGTGAAAAATCTCACCAAATTATGTGGTAATTTGAACTCCGTCCAACGTCGTCAGATTCGAAATGGAATTCCTACTGAAATGAGCTGTCGTTTATACAAATTACAATCAAATTAACCCGAGTACATGTGATTACTTTTAAAACATAATTGGAATGATGATGTTTGCTTAGTTAATTTAGAGATTAAAAGGGCTATTTCAAGGCTGTGAAGTTCCCGAAACCCGCAACATAGAAGCAAATTAATGTATCAATAGAAATGTGAATGGAAATTCTCTGATCCTACGAATTCTAGTCCATTAAATAAAATGAAAGCAACCCACACTGCGTTGCTCTCCAGCAGCAAAATCCATCTGGATTTAAAACGACCAGATTCCATATACTCACATTCACATATATTCCTCTCCATAAAAAAGAGAAACTTACAAAAACTAATAGACTGAAAATGTCTGACCAATTCAGTCATGGGTATTTGCTTGCACAGAAATAAAAGAACTTAAAATTTGGATTAGAGACATAAGCGAAAAACAGTTTCATCTGGGATAGATAAGCCTCATAAAATTATATTGGCCTATACCTTAAAAGTCCATTATCTTTGCTGGCCACAAAATTTCCCTCCTCCAAGACAAATTGCCAAGATAAAAGTCTTTTTAAATACAAAATAACATTTCGGTAGAAGCTCAACGCCTCCCTATATATTTCTGGTCGGTAAGGGTTCACAAAGGGTTCTCTTTTGGACAATTAAGTACTTGCCTGTTAATTGTTTTCCGAGCTTTTTTGACCTCCATAAATAGATTAAAGTTTTCATGCCTACCCTTTACTTATCATTCAGTTTTGCTCCTATAGAAAATATAAGAAGGGGTTCAACGATACTTAGGATGGGACCTAATGATAAATACTAGAAGCAATATGGCGAATGCGGCATTGTAGGTACGAAATAGAATTAGAGATAATAGAGCTGGATTTTAAACTAAAGATTACTGCCTAAATGCTTGAGATCTGTATTTACAAGGTGGGGATGTATGATAGGAGTAATTTTTGTAAATGGGTTGGAAAGAAAACGGGCAGTAATGGCAGTATTGGTTCAGCCTTATATATATAAACAAGTATATGTACAAACCCAGTAGAAAATCTTATATATTCTATTTAGTCAAAATACTTTCGAAAAATCCCGAGTTTACTAAAGCTCTAACATACAGAGGCGTGTTTTCTTTTTAAGAATTAGATACAGCTTTCATTTTAAAATCGCAACCAGTTCACTATGCATTTTTGATTCAATGAATTTTTAGTGAAACTAAAATTCAAATTTAAGTGAAATACAGAAAAAATCTTTCAATTTTCACTTCAAAACTTTTTCTTTTTAATCGAGAGCAATACTTCCACTAATCTGTGAAAATCTTAAAACAAGCTGACACATTTGATACGAAAAAGCATAGAATACATTTATACCCTGGATGCGATAACAAAGGGTCGTATGCATTTCACATTGCATTAAAATTCTCTGCACATCTACATGAATACCAACACATCCTCACGTGGGCATATACGCAGAGAAGGGAACTTAAATAAACCATCCAGGTGGGACAAGTTGTGGGGTAGTGGATTCATGAGATTCCTTGCGTACCTCCACCGTCTCAATTCCTCCAAGGCGACATGCTACATATTGCATGCATAAGGATTATAAAACTCCGATATGCAAGTGCGATCCTACCTTGATATCAGGATATAACAAGTAGTCCTGGAATTTCTCTTGGGGTAGAAATACACATTTCCCAGAGTCAAAGTAAAAGGGACTCCAAAACGTGCACAGAGGAACGTATATGTATAGGAAAAGTCTTCCGTTCACCAGAGGATCTAGTGTCGCATTAGCACAAGTGGAAAAAGTTTACGGTTAATGCTTGTGTGCATAAATTTTTTTATTATTACAAATATTAGCAACTTGGGATTCATATCCCCATGCATATTGTAGAGGGTAACCTATACCCTCCCAGATGGTACACATCCCACTCAGCTCTTTTTTATTCAATTTATGAAGCAACATCTCCAGGTATATAATGTCAGGGAAAATTGCGACAGATCCACAGGACCCCCAGCTACCGCTCTAAACGCTAGTATAGAAGTCATTCCGGGATTATGATATTGCGTAAATTATTTTTGAATTTTAGCATAGGTGATGTAGGTATATGTGATTCCTCCGTGGGACGCTTCTTGTATCCCGCTGGTGCAGCATCTATTAACTGAAAGGAATGAAAGGAAAAATTCTCGGAAATGACAGCTTGGTGGAGTAAATTGAATTTCAGTGCTGTGGTTGATTAATCGATATTGAGCCCCTTCTGTGCTAATCACAGCTTAGAGCAGGATAACCTTTTGAGCACAACTTTCCATTTAATATTAAGACAGTCATAATTTGAAGCTCTTGTTATGGAAATTAAAGCACAGTTTACTTACGTGTTGATTTTTACGTTTATTTAGTTTTAGAATTAGGACATTCCACGAAAAGATGGACATGAACAAAAATCAATAAACCTGAGGGTTACACAGCAGTCAAGGGTGTATTTTGTCTTCCGACTTGAAACTACTACTTCGGTTAGTGGCATTGTAAGTTACGTCCATGAAAAATACAGAACCGATTAATTAACCGTGAACATATTAAATCTGGCTGTACGCACAGATTGGTTTCCTCCTTTAAATTGACAACAACTGCGGCTATATTCGATTCAATCTCTTCGCCAGTTTTCTGTCCAGACGCGCTTCTCACCTTTTTATCTAAACTTAAAAGACATTGTCGACCTTAAGATCTCTTTTGCGGGACAAAACTTACATCCTCTTTGTTGCCATATTCCACCTAATGGCCTCAACTGTTTTAACGATAATGGTGCGACATATAATTTATGAATGTTAGCACAGTAGTCGATTATTGGTATGATAACTGTCGACCTCCATCGACAGATTTCTGCACACTAGCCGTAGTTACTTCAACAATTAGATAATCCGTCCTTGACCCTGATTGACTTGAATTTCGGTCAAATATGTTTCCAAAACTACTAGAAGCTTTGTTAAAATTTTTCTATTAGTATAATACGAACAACAAAAAATAAAGGATTTCCAACTAACTTACTCAAGGATTCAAAAATCAGAACCACCAATCGGATACAGAAAACAAAAGGACAAAATTTTCACTTAACCTACCTTGCAGTGTCTCATGGAGCTCATTGATTATGTAGGCTGATCAGCAATGCCCAACTGAGCAAGGTAGCTTAGCACGAGCATTTCCCTCTTTAAAAATTCTCTGAACATCTGGTCCCCCAACATATTTTTGGGTTCGCCGGTCTTGAAGGCCACTTACTTCACTAAGAGCCCAACAAAGTCTTCAAGAACCTACACAAATAAAGATATTCTGCTGTAATTAGAATATAATTAAGAATATGAGTTAAAAACGACAGAACTAACTCTTAAAAATGGCAAATCTAGAGCATCCACTGAGATTTTATTAACTCCGTGAAAATAAAATTCACACCCGGAAAAGCATTCGTCAGAGATAGTTAAGGTGGGCGACACATAATAGCTTCATCTAAGAGCTGTGGCCTGTGAGCATAGTTGTCGGCACGATTGATTCTAACCATTCCTTATTATCCATATTACCTTACTTCTTTGGGAAATGGAATCTATTGAATTATAAAATGTGAATTATAAAATATACACCAGATCGCCGATTTCGTAAAAAAAGCTGCACACTAATACTACACTTTTTGGAAAAATTCATTAACGAGGAGATGGATAGTCTAGTAAAACTGGTGTAATAGAAAACATATGTATAAACAATATAAACGACACGTGATGACTGTATTTTCTACATAAGAACTTATAATAAAAGAAATAAAAACTTCATTGAGCAATGATGACAACGCTTTATTAGAGTTACTCCTTCGAACTATTTATTTGTTATACTTTCACTTCAATGCTTTCCACACTTACAAAGTAGAATAAAATTGAACTGTTTTGATTTCCTGCAACTATTTTCCCAGTTACAGAAAGAAAACCCCCATCAGCACTTCTGCAAACAATACCAGAAGAAGTTTCTTCTTGTTTCCCACACATTTACATATTCATGCATAAAACTTGCAGGCAAAAGTTAAGCCCGTCTTGTATGATAAACTGGGAACACAGACCCCATCCAGGACTAATACAAAGACTATTTGCTCAAAACCGTTACATAATTTTGAGCTCGACAAATAAATTTCCCCGCTGATCAAATCATTTGCTTTAAATTAGAATTTCAAATTGACTTAAAGTTATCCTTTCTTTGCTATAGTTATTCCTGGAGCCAAGATGAAGTAAACAGAACTTTAAATAAATTTCCCCGAAGGAATTTGTTTGGTTGTTAATTTATCAAAGTGAAATGCAGAAGACAAACGGGCGGGGTTGAATAGCTCCAGACGGAACGGCACTAGTCGCAATCCATCTTACGAGGGAAACATTAAGAAAAAGTTAACTTGAAGTAGACGGGATATAGAAGAAAACAATTTAAACAACATTATCACTATGTGTATTGCATTAAAATTCTGGGCACAGAAACTTCAGCGGACATCTTGATCACGTCCGAAATTCCCATGGATACATCCTGGTGCTGCGCAGAAACTGCTAACGAATGTGTACCGACCCATTGTGCAGCGGAGACAAGGGTATTCACATGTGAATGTATCTTTACTGATGAGGACATCCAGGCTGGGCATCTAGCCATCTAGACAACCCCTAGTTCACTCAACCAGACGAATAGAGCCTCGGATAGAGTTCATTGAAGAAAGAAAATCTCCGAAACCAAAAGGGAAGGACCAAGGCAATACTGAAAGGGTCGGAGGGGAAGAATGTTACAAGTTATCGAGCCCTCAGATAATTCAAATTGTCCATTTTTATTCCACCTCCCTGCACGTGAAGTAATTCACTGATGAATCTGGGGCACTCTGTGCCGCTCTAATGTCCCTAGTCACCCAACCAACCACTTATGTAATTTTGGTGTGACTCGGGTGCCTACTCCATAGAAGCTCATACGAGGGAAGTGGAAAAGCCAAGGATAATCAACAAAAAAAGTAAATCAAAGAAGATGGCACCATTCACTTGAGATACATGACAGGCGAACTATGTCCACCCGATCTGAATTTTCAGGACGTGCTGCGGAGAATTACGATCTGGATGCATTCATGCGTTTGGTTGCCACAATTAGTCGAAACTCCGTGGCCTCTACATCATCATCCGGATTCACCGGCCTGCTCAACTGAGAACGGATACATTTACTACCGCCCCCGATATTGGCATACGTATGCCTCCAGAGGGATATAAATATGTACTTGCATGTGGTCGTGACGAGGAGTAATAAAACAGCTTATACCCATTAAGGGGCACTGGGCAAACTATTTTGCTGTCCCTAATACTACGTCGGGCTCCATTTCCAACCGGCACGTTACCAGCATACCAAGTGGAGCATTAATCGACACCGAATACTGGGAGCAGTTTTTGAATATGCCATCAAAGTGGTGTTTGCAGTGGACTTTGCCTGTGAATATTTAATGGGCAGTGGTAATGCTGTTTGTCCAACTGCACACGAAATTAGTTTAATTCATTTATTACCAGTTTAGTTGGAAAATTTTAGATAAGTGATTGAAATTTTATCGCTGGATAGTGATACTGTGGCCATTTTTAATTTATGTCCGTTGCGAACGCTATACAAATATAAATGAGCTCGTTAACGCCAAATCATTACAAATTCCCTTACACAGCGCGGAATATCTTTGGTAAACGTGGCTCTGAAAGTCAGGCTTAAATTAGGAAAACCTAAATATTTACCTGTAATTTATGTGCCATTTAAACGTTAATAAATGTATTTATGGCAACGTTTTGAAATTAGATAAACATTTATATATTTGCCTGCTGAACACTGTGATTTCATTTCAATTTATCTGCATATCAAGCCAAAATGTGATGCTTTTAGGTATTTTTTAAGGACTTTTGAAAAAACAATCCTCTAAACGTAGGCCATTACTAGGCCCATTATTCATCTAACCGAAAAGGCAGAAAAAAAAATCCACAAGTGTTGTGAACGATCCAGCCAACAGTTGACCTGATGAGTCCCAGGATGTACACTTCCAGTCCCTTTCCCCCGTTTCATGCAGTTCATCAAGGAAGTTGTGTCGCAGGCATCTGCGTCTGTTTTCCGAGAGTGACGGACATATTGTCACAGGAAGTTCGTCAACATTTCCGCCTCTCCACAGTCATTAAAAGAGTCAATTTTGTTTTGATATACTTTCAAGGAGCTGTGCCTGAGCTCCGTTAGAATGGCTATCAGTAAAACCTTCGAAATTACAAGCCATAAACTGGCTTTGACCACTAATATAGAAACCATTTTTTACGGACACTTCAAGATAGCAGTGCATAGGCTGCAGAAGTATAAAAGCCCGATTTCTCCTCTCTTAAAGCATTCATAAAAACAGAGTTCAATGTTCTTGCTCTTCTTCTTGTACATGGCATGTAGTTTAGAGAGTATTGATATCAGCAGGTTGTTATGTTGTAATATTTTTGCTGTAGAGTTGTCGTTTGGTTGCTCCCATAATTCCCTGGTCGTTCTTATGATCTGTATCACGTCCCACAATTGACAATGTTAGTCCTTTGTCTAGTCCAGAATACGCCCGACTATATATTTAGCAATCATCCCTCGATAGAATCTTTACCTCAAACTCTGAGGGTATCACAGCCTCAAGTAGATGATAGTTGTTTATGTCAAGAGCGCGGGATGTGGCCTGTGACACGTAATAGACTCGTGAGATATGGGCGAGCCCGCGTGCACCCAACAGCCATTAAGATCCAGTCTTAGAGCTGCAGACGCTGCTACTTTCTAACGCAATTTTCTATGGGCGAGATATTGAGGATAACTTGCAACGCCCATATGCTTGTTGAGCTTTCCTAATGGAGGGAGTCCAAGCCAGTCCCAGACGATGGCTTTTTTCGTGTCAATACTTTAGGATCGTTAAAATAAATGTTTCAAAAATTTACCATCATTGAAAAAACCTTAAAAATAATTCTGAAAAATTGCTAGGACATTATATTTATGCAAGGAAGTACCTTAGACTAGGGAGAGAAATAAAGATAAATTTTATCAATTTCTCAGAAGAACTAATTTGATCTATACAACTAGTCAAACCAGAACATGTATGGGTATCTCTACATTCGGATATTATGCCCTAGGCAAGAAGGCCGAAAAAATACACATTAATTCCATCTGTCAATCTAGTTATAGTGTATTAGAGGATTACGTTGAATCGAAAATATATGAGCAATACATGAAAACCCGACTAGTGCGGCACAGAATGCAGACAGTCCCTTATTTCGTATATTCTGTGGAAAACTCTATTTTTTATTAAAACGCTAATATTCTCACATACAGCGATTATGAGAAAACCAAGCGTAAAAATATGCATTTATGTCACTTCTCTTGGCTTGATATCACCATAAAGGTGTAAATTCACGTAGAGGTGGAAAATATTATGAGATACCGTGAGGCTCTTCATGCCGCTGTACTGCATATGAAACTAGAGAGAGCCGAATGAAATGTTATGTGGTACTTAGTAACCGAGGCAAGGCGTCTACCCATCGGAGGAGGATGTAAGTTTAATTAAGATAAAGCCAAGTCACATACTGGCCGTTAAGTAAAATTATGTTTATTTTTGCCATGTCGTTACCCGCCATCCCCCAAACCAAGCACATTAGCACAGGCTTCAAGCACTATATACCCATTCGAACCAGGACAACTCCACTCAGGATTATGTTTACAAACTCGTCTTATGCGAAAATAGATCCTCTCCATGATATGTTCATTCATTTGAATATTTCAAAAGTATAAACTCCTGGGAAATGGGTTTAAAATCGCGTGAAGTTGCCACTAGGAGAATTGTTGTTGCTCCGATGATGAATGCGACGAATATTTTTGATAACATAAAACTAACAGCCCTCAGAGCATAGTTGAAAATCTCGAAACCCTCACGACTCAACTCCTCCACGAGTGTTATCGTTATCTTGACCATAATAATTTATGCATTACGACATAAGACAAGTTTATAGTTTTAATGAATGGATTTAACTAGTTCGTTGTTTCTAACGATAGTGACTACAGCATGTTGCTGTTTCAGATACCGCTCCAAGTTTTCTACCGCAAGCTGCTTCGGGTTTGGGTTATGGCAAAACTTTTCCTATTCATGTTCAAGATATTGTAGCATCTTTGTTTGTATTTTTGGTATCCAGAACAGTTTCATTACATATTCTGATTAACCAAGTTCTTCGATGGAAATTATGTTTACCTTCAACTGTATTTTAGCTAAAAGCTTTCCTCTAGCCGCATGAAAAATTTAAACAGTACTTGAAAGCACAATTTTCCAATAACAAATCCACTCTATATTTTGCTTGAAGGATGTTTCACCTTGAAATGTTTCCAAAAAAGAAACTCTTTTCTAAAAATATCTATATTTCAACACAGATAAATTCTGACTTTTGCAAAAACATAAAATATTTAGAATTTCTTGATTAAATATCTAAAAATAATTCCAGTATTCTCTACGCTTTCATGAAGTATAAAATAAATTATATTTATATATCGGGGACGGAAATTAACGAATCTGATAGGCTGTTCGCACATAAAAATAATATAACATATAAAAAAGAACAAAGACCTATCAAAAAATAGCACATAAAAATTAAAAATAAAAAAATTAAATATAAATGGCTCTAAAAGGTAACAATATATAGATAAAACAAAACAAGTAAAATCCTAACATTAATGATATCCTTTCCTTTCCTTTAAATAAATTATGAAGTATTAACAAAGTAGGAGCTCCAACAAGAGCCTATAAAAATTATGAATTTAAAGTGTGAAAGGTAAAATTAGCCTTAAGGAATTATAAATAGAAACCCTTGGGACCAACCTATAGAATCGCGCGCACCTACATGGTGCTCCCGGCTTCACTCCAGCTTTGTCGATCCAACGAAAGACTCACCCTTCCAGCGGTGCCTCCAAAGCGGCCAGAAGACCCATCGACAAGTGCTTCAGACACCACGGTTCTAGTTATATCGAATGGCGGGTGGACTATTAGGCACATGCGGCTGACGAGGTCTATTAGGTCACCCGGCACTGGGCAAGAAAATTTACCCTCTCTACCGCAAAGTAGGCAAACCCAGAGTCTTGGGCAGATAACTGCAAATTATTCTGCTAGTTATCCCACAATCTCGCCCAAATCGACCCCGTAATGAGCACACCATTTAGCCAGACCGGATCCGGGGCCCACATGTCCAAATGAGTCTAATAAATATTCTGCCACTCGGCATGCTATCTGTAGAGCCTTCTCGAGAAACACCATAAAAGTAGTCCATCATAGTATATTCAGCACTGAATAGAGTCTTTGTCTCTAAGCCATCTTGTAATACTAGAATCGTAGCTATGAGCCGAGAAGCTCTTCCAATGCAGTCCAATTCAAATCACAAAATCAAAAATTCTTTTAGCAGTCCATCTCGTCATTTCGGTACAATAAACCAAAGTAGTCTATACAAAAATTAATTTAAACTTTAACTCTCTTGTCACAGAACAGGAACCCGTAATAGCAAGTAAAAAGTGCAAAAAAAATATCATAAATGTAAAACGCGTAAAAAAACTCGCGTTGAAGTAAAACGTGTAAAAAAGGCCGCGTAAAAAAGATCCAGGTGTATCCAGGTGTGTATATACCAAATAATTATTGACTAAATGTTTTTTTAGAAGGAAATTTATATACACAAAAACCCCGTTGGGTATGTTTTTAGTGTGAAAAATAGGCCAAGATCTGATAAGCCAAGTATTGTTAATTTCTATGTTTTGAAAGCTATTATCGAGGAGGATTCTGGTTAATCGATTGAAAAGTTTGTTAGAGAAATTTGTGCTATTTGTTTAATATAATAAGGATACTAAAAAAAATTGAAAATTCTACAAATAGTCACCTACAACAGAAGCGAAATGGTTTTCCGATACCCCTAATAATATTAAAGAATAAAATAACATCTCTTTTTTTAATGTCTCGATTTCAGTTAGTAGTTCAATTTGGGGGTCCTAAATCCGTGGCAATTAACGCTCATAGAATTTCACTTTCAGCTACAAAATTGTATTAAAATTTAGAAATATCGATGCATTATACACTGAAATTTCGTATATTTCTATACTAACTCAAAGTGTTACTGTGAATAAGAACCAAAGTCCCTTTCTAAGTCGTTCATTTATCAAGCTGAAATTCATAATTCGGTCATCAAGTGCCATCAAAACAATTAAAACTTTACCAATTCAAATAGCTTTTAATTACCTAAATACTTTACCACCCTTATTTAACAGTTTAAAGAATTTTAATGAATAATCACCCTCTAAGAATACAATGAAAAGTCCACGGCTCCTCTACAAACTTTGCGAATTAGACTTAATTATCGTTAGAGATTTTTACAACGTTTCAAAGTCGCGATGTTGATGAGAGCTTCCTTGTCCCCAAATCGATGGGCAAATACCCCAAATGTTTTCAGAAACCATTGATGTCACCCATTCGTCATCGTCAACTTAAACAACACGAAAATTAATCAAATTTATACGCTGGCTTACGACTAAAACCACATGACATGCAGCTTTCATAAACGAAGGCGTCAGGTAATTTCTCACAAAATTTTGTTCCTCAGTCTGGGATTCTTCTTACTAATGATCAGGGCACATCAGCCCATTTCGTATATATACAATTCTAGCTGCCTTCACGAGAGCTCTACGGGTATTTATTTGTACCCAGCTACCACCAAAACCACTGTAGCACCATCAACATTTAAAGCCCTCAGAAAATTTCCTAGGCAAATATTGTTCCAAGACGGGGTATGGTGGGTGTTTCTACTGCCCTTGAGTAGATCTCCAGGGAGATACTTTACCGCGGACGGAAGAGACTAGCATCTCATGGTAGTATCCCGTTCCCATTTTATTTGCTTGTGTTCCCTCCACATAGCATACAACCAGGAGTGATGAGCTATTTGCCTGCCGTCGCCGTGCGGACCATTTTTTTTTACAGTGAGCTCCTTTTTCAAGACATGCTAATGGGAAAATCAACACGTCGGAAAATGTGTGTAACTAGAATGGAACGTAAAAGTCTCAAGTAAAAGGAAAAGATAAATGAAAAAAGAGAGCTGACAAACGAATTATTGTTATAAATATCTGTCGGAGATGATGATAACCAGGCTTTCGGTAAAAACAGGATTATTGGAGCCAACACAAGCTATTTCATTCCTTCTGTTGTAAGTTGGGATGGATTTTCGAGATGACTTTGAATATTAAAAAATGTTTGCCCAGCATTTAGCACTAAGAAGAGAGGAGAATAAGTTGTATAAAGATAAAAATCCCAATTACTCTTCATACTTTTCAAACCAGAGAACCTGTCCTGCTATAATCCTGCCTACACACACACACTGCAGCGTACACCTCGGAAGAGTCACAGAATCCATGTAGCCTAATACACTGACTTGATTGTTTTTGTTTGATCCAATGTGAAATTCTAATTGTATGCAAATACATCAATTCACTTTTGAATCTCTTTTATTTGTTTTCTAAATCACCTGGACGAGCTCAATCCCAGTTTAATCCGCTATACAGATTTCTGCAAAGATTATTACTGATATGAGCCAACCTAAAGGTCGAATATTTTCCAGATTTCCGGCAAAATTGCTCGGTTTGTCGGTTCTGCGATGGTTGATTTCATATTAACGTGAAACTAGTACTGGCCAACTTCCAAGATGCCAATACAGTCCTAAGGTTATGCCTTTTTAATCCAGGAAGTTATTTTCTCTATAGTTATTTGGCATTATTTCTAATAGTTCTCTACGATTGCTACTCTATTCCTTTAATTCCTTGATTATATCTTGTTGAATTCCTTTTGCCTCAATTGTGTCATGTTGTTAATGGTTACGCACTTGCGGAATATTAGGCTTTGCAACTTAAATGGATTCTTCAAGCAGAAAATGTTTAAAAGTGAAAATTTCGAAGTGGTTGACCTAAGGCATTGTTCAAGAGAACGCAGACTAAATTACGAATATGGGTTAATTCACACTACTGACGACACGACGCGTAACGACACCGACAAACAACCATGCGTGCGGCATTTTTGCTTAAATATTCACATATAGCGACACGACCCGACACGAGAAGTTTAAAATAAACCTCGGCAACGTAAAAACTTCTTAGGCTCTTTCGATATTTTAAATATTTAGAGATGGAAACGTGCAGAACTCATACAAAAGTTTACCTGGACGGATAGACGGACAGACAGACGGATAGACGGACATCTTCTAAACAATTCCTTTTCTTCTCCCATTAATGGAAATATAGTTTATTTCTATATATCATGAATATTTTTATGTATTACAAACGTTTGCTTTAAATTTATAATATCTTATATTCAGGGCATCAAAATGAATATAAATTAAAAGGAATTTTTAATTTTAGGCTGTCTACCTGGGTTGTTTCGGAAAGACCACTAATTACTTAAGCCTAAGTTATTTCTTGACCTGCTTAGCAATATATTTTTTATGCTTTACAAAGTGCTTCTATTATTTTATCGTTTCATGTCTTTCCCCAAGATGACTGAACAGGATGAATTTCTGTATTAATTATAACAGATATGGAAAAAACATGACTGTTACAATATCCCACACATAATTCCACATAACCTTTCTTTTACAATCTTTTTATTCTATTTTTATGAAACTCATATTTTTATTAAACTCAGGCTGCAATTTGCACTACTTATAAACTTACTTATAAACCAGTATTGAAATTCTAATACAATCCTTCAGAATAATATATCTAAATAAAAATCAGTGCCTCTTAACTATAACCGGGATACAGCAATTACATATATCAATCAATTCAACTTCTCTCTCCAACCAAGAGGTAACCCATTTTGGTAAGTATTCTACTCCATTTATTCGAATCTAGTTTAGCACAGCCTTTTCAACACACGTCATAAAAACTTTAAAATTTTAAAATCTCCTTAATTGAAACACATGTATTGCATTACACAACTTTAAACCTAAACATCTTTATAAAATAACATCAAAAAATGAAACCCTCCGGGAAAAGAAAAATGTTTCTCAAAGCTAACCCAATATAGCCCCCCATATTCCTCGTCAATTATATTTTTTTATATCCACAAATTCAAAATTAGATCATATTATCCATAATAAACTTTCGAATAATCAAATTACAAAATATCCAGGGAGCAGAAGCTAATACAGATAATATCGTCAAGCAGTTTTTCAAAAAGCTATGGAACTGGGAAAAAGTGCTCGAGCACTACAGAATTGAATCAATTTTGATGCTCATCCTGTTTTCCCTGTTATGGTCCTGCTGTTACCTTCAGTTTTGATACTCATAACCTATCTAAATCATAACAGAGAAAAAATCAAAATCAAATGAAAAGCAATAAATTGTGTTAGCTGATCGAAACAGAACTCAATAACAAAAAGTTTCTGTTACCCGGCGTATTGCCGTGTATGGTTCTGAGTCCCATACCTGTCGTTGGGGGATATATCTGAGTCGCAATTTCGATATGAAGACACAATGTGATTCCGGTGTTGTGTTTTATTTCAGAGTTTTATGAAAACTTTACCATAACCTCCAGGTAGTAGGTACTCGCTAACCTGGGACAGTTGTACATACAAATGTCCCATAATAAACTTATACTCGACATTACGAAGGAATGTATCACCTGAAATTCACTACAAAATGAAAGCTCTTCAGGACTCTTTATTGGGTACTTTCTTTGGGACGAGATATTCAATATGGTTAAATTCGTAGCATTCCCAGTCCAGGAACTATTAGAGTAGCCTCCAGAGAATTATACAACACGAAAGCTGAAATTTTATCAATTTAGGTAGTGTTATCCGGCACTTATTTTATTTTAATGTAATTTTGAGTAATGTGGACTAATGTATCTTTAATAAATACACAAAACGATAGTGCATTTGAACAGGAAGGAAAATATCTGTCTTATGAACTGAATACAATAATTTCTTATTCGAAAATTGTTTTAACATTACATTTAAAAGCTCTCTCAGAACAAATGCATTTCAACACGTAATTCTCTCACGAAAGCTTTTATACCAATTGTGGCATTCAACGTATTAGGAATATAAAACCGAAACATCTATGATTACATGCAGAAAACTTTAGCAAATAAATCTTAAACCTTATCTAAATACATTCCTAATTATAACATCGAATAAACCTTGTTACACTCAATTACAGTCCAACATGAAAACAAGAAAAGAACCGTCAGGAATAAAAGAATTTTTCAATTATACAGACATAAGTCATTTCAGGATTATGTCTGCCTAAGCTAAATAATCCTACCAGGCAGGAACGAGGCCAACAGAGCGCTAAAATAAATATTTTCCTTTCCAGAAGGGAACTGTCTCCACAGCACTTTTATATCTTCTTGAGGAATTGCAAAGTTGGTTTATAGCGTCTGAAACTCTACGGCGGAATACCACCTGTAATTTAGGGGAGCATAAAACTGGTGTAAATTTCTGATCTGCTAATAGTCAAATTTTAGGATTTGCCGTAAAATTTCAACAATGCTGCCGCATGAAAACAGCACACCTGTGTAATGCAGCTTCATAAATAATTTTAGATGGGCTCACCTACTTCACCTACTTCCCTGCCGGGAAGCCTTGTGCACATTTAAACGCGAAGTTAATTTCAAATCGTTTGCCGCTGCTGCTATTCAAATTACGACAGGATTGTGGCTTTGCCGTATGAAATTATGCATTAAATGCAACATCGAAGGAATGCGGTGCAATCAGCAATCAAACCTTATTGTAAAACTTTGTGCAGCCACACGGTGTGTTTAGGTGTAGTGCCTCGGTTCGTATGCTCCTGTGTAAGCATGCATTTATGCAATTCCAACGTTTGCAATCCTTTAAAACCAGCTGAATGCTTTGCATAACGTTATTGTGCACTTTAAAGGAAAAACCCGTGTTTCACCTAAAATCCTAATTGGGAAGCAAAACGGAAATAAAACTTTCACTCGACTTCTATGTCACGGTGTAAAACAAAGTTCGGCAACCACAAGCGAATTGAATAACAAACTTTGGAGCGCATTTTAGCTTTATTGCAAATACGTTCATTAAAATCAACTCGGCTATAATTAATTTGAATGAAAGCATTCACTTTGGAGCGCCACAGGTAAACAACGATGTTCTTTATAAGTCATCCCTTTTTTTTGGGGAAATTTAGTCGTGAGGAAACCGTACACTCCTGTGGGAGAGAGATTCATGGTCTCTAACTCTCTAACTACGTCAATTTAGGTACTATAATTGCGATAAAATTTGTGAAATAATTGGCTTCGGTATGTGGGAGTACTTTTGTGACCCGTGGATCAAAACTTTTAACAAAACTAAAGGTCGTCATAATATTTTGATATACCTTGTGGCGACATGAATTTCTTACTAAATAGAAATAAGACTGAAGAAAAACTTGTTCTGCAGTTTCGTCGCCTACTATATAGAAGCGACAGGTACCATCTTGCACTTTATCCAACAATACCTTCTGACATATTAGCCTTTGGGTCAGTGGCCACAGAATAGAAATAGACATGACTTGTTTAACTTTTTCTGTCTGCCTCAAAGAAGGTTGACTAGTGAACTATGTGATACTATCTTCCCAAGAGCGTAAAGTAGCGGTCGATTTTATATTGATATGCTTTCAAGGAGCCATGCCTCTTAAGAATGAATATTATCATTCTCAAAGATTGCTTATTTAATTATAATAGTTTTGAGGTGGTGTTGGTATTTGGTTGCAACCATAAATCCCAACTCGTTTTCGCAATCTCTATCACGTCCCAAATTTGACGATGTTGGTTGTTTACTTAGCCCTAACCTAACAATATTTTTTACCATTAAAGATCGGTGCGTACTTATTCGCAATTCTTAAGCAAATTCGTTGTAACCTAGAGTTTAATAAGGGTCTTCGGATGCAGATGCCGAAAACACCTTTCCGCCTCTAAGAAAGCTTTTACTTCCTGTGTATTTTTCAGTGCAATTTGCACTGATCGTCCTATAGATGAAGACAGCCTCAAAGTAATACTCAGTTTTTGTTCCATCATATATAGGATTAAATGTGTCAGGAAAGAGATTACGAAATCGTTAGCTCAAATTTTGAAGGAATCAGAACCTCGAGCAAACGATCGTTATTTATGTCGGAAGCATGGACTGCGGCCCGCAACATCTCTATAATGAATTTGTGGGGTGTCCGCACCACCACTCCGAGTGCTCCTGATATACCAAACAAGTACAAGCGATATACTCTCTCCAATATCTAAGAGCTGCCTTTTATTTCTAGAGCCTTTCAGCATACATCAGTTCCATGGCTAAAGATGAATCGGATGATATTGCTATATAACCAGGCTATCATCTGCAGTTCAAGTCCCTAGTTCTTACCCACTACATTTCGACAAACTGATAAGCTTATTTCGCCTTTTCAGCCAGATATGGTTTCCAACCTAATACTTTACCTAGAAATCTCCAGGTGCCTTACTTGCTCCTTTAGTAACCGCTGAGTGAATTCAAAAAGCCGGCAGGACTATCGAGGAGTTTGTCTTGTCCTGGTAAAGAGCAAAGTTCCCTTTTCCGAGGATTAATGGTGAGACCGTAGTCGCTCTCCGATCAGACAGCGCTTTGCTTCAAATTACACAACTCATTCTCAAAGGAATCAGACAGAAGAATGGCCAGATCGCGCATAGAAAACGGCTTCGTATCAATTCTCTGTAAACATGAAAATGCTACCCTGCGGCTCTCAAAAGAACTCACGTCCTGAACAGAAAAAAAAAGATCTATGGTACTACGTAAAGTGTTTCTGTATTCTCTTGGTTATATCGTTCGTACGGTTAAAATATGTCCCAAAACATTTAAAATTCCAGTTAACTCGGCAAATTTCAATCTAGAGAAAGTCGTCAAGTAATTAGTGTTTTCCTCCATAATTTGGAATGCCAAAGTCATCCAACTTAATACCATTTCTATGATATTTGTTGGACTTCACAGTGCCCGACGACAAATTATACTAAACAAAGACCCTTTATGTACTTGAAACTTGTATTTTCAGTGCCGATCATTGCGGAATATCCTTCAATTCAATACGTCAACTTTCTAAAAACATATTTATATCCGCTCATATTCTCCTCCTCGTGTGATATAAGGCGTCCAGCAATAATATAAGACAAGATTACATAAACTGCGGTCTGCAAAACAACACCTCGAGTGCCTTCCTTTTTGTGAATAGAAAATCACCAGGGATATTCTCCTCATTCCACATCCGGAATATCAGTGCATAGAGCATCGCAAAGAGCTAGCACACCCTTTTTAATTAGTTCGCCAATAATGCTGTCAGCTCCTGAAGCTTTTCTACCCTTGCACCTCATTAAACAGGGTATGAATTTATTATATGTAATTTGTTTCAGATTTAGAACTGTCAATCAGCGATTGCACTCTGAGTATTTCCTCCACTATCCTCTTGCTTATTTTTTTATAGGTATGATTTTTTATCACCGTTTTTCGAGGATGGAGGGTGAAATATTTCACCCGCACCCATAACATATCCTTTTCTTTGATGGAGGCTGCCATCCCTCTTCTCTGACATGGCTCGGCTAACCCGGTAGCAAAATTCCGTTGCATATCCTTCCAAATTACTTTATTCTATATTTTATAAAATTTTATGTTTTGCGTGGTCTGCCAAAAATGGAAAACATCCGAAAGTGTCGTTATTAAATCCTTTATTGCTGCATAGTCCATGAAGGTGAAATTCAAATTTACCTTCTTCCTTGGAAATTTTAGTAACCGATCCCATTTGGGGTGAATTAACCTACATTTAGCAAAAACAGAACTCTTTTCATTAAACCACCTTCTGAATTAATCAGAGAGAAATGCTTTCCTGGAATTATTATTCAGGGATGCTGGGGAAAGTTCATAGGTTTACTTCCATTTAGGTAAACTTTGAGAAGATTCTAAGGTAAAAGTAAAAGGAAAAAGGATTGCAAAACGCTCTTACTCCGGTTGCGTTTCAAAAATTGACTTTTTTGCGTCTCTAAAAAAAACATTCAAGGGTTTGAGATCAAAAGACTGCAATTACCTTCCTCCCCGAAATACGAATTTTCACCACAAACTCATTACAATATCTAATGATTTTAAAATAGCTTGCGGCCAAAGCTTTAAACAAGTCGAAATATAACATTTACTCCCCAATGTCTGACTGAAATGAACGGAAAAATTATTATTGAGATTGTTTGCGATATTATTTTATAGCCAAGAGCTAAAGAGGGAACCTGATTCCACCTCTATTGTCAGATACCCAGAAGATACCATGATAATAATTGATTAAATTATTTAAACTATGCCAAAGGTTAGGAATGTCTTTAGAATTGGGGAAAAGTTTCAGACGTCTTAATAAAAAAACACATCAAAGCGGTTTTAAGACCAACATAAACTCCACTTATCAAGATAAGTCCTAGGGCGTAGGAAAGGACCATTTCACCGTAAGTAAGCTCTCAGTTAGTACATCCAAATCAAATCAACTGAAAAATATACAAAAGAACCTCACGGAGGAAGGTAATGCTAAAGGCGTTAAAAATACAAACAAGTACACTCCCATAACGTTTTTGTACTAAATAGGTTTCTAATATACCGCAAAATGGGCACATGATAGACCATCCAGGCAGTAAGCCTTGAAGGCTTTGGGGTCTTGCTCCTAACGTTCACCATTCAACTAGAAGCAAACAGAACAACAACAAAGCCTAGAAAAAAAATCCAAGAGCTGTGCACGAGCCTTTTAGCATATCTGTGATCTAAATGTTCAAATAAACACCATGTTCGGGCTTGTTACGAACCCATAAATTCCAGAGTCCCCACACAATTCCACATTCGTGTCTCAGACCAAGTTGACTGTATATGGACTGTACTGTGTGGAAATGTTACATTTTTTCGGTTCCCTAAGTGGTGTGAATGTTGTTTTTCTCGTTTTTAAGCCAACTAAATTCACCAAGGAAAATGTTCATCTTTTTTTTAACTGGAAACTTGAAAGGTCTGGACCTGGACATTCATGAGGAGAAATTTATCTGTAAATTGAAATGTCACAAGCAAACGGGGGCTAACTTTTTATAGGTATCTGTAAAGTATCCTACGAGCAAGATATTTACAGATAAGGAAAATTATTTTTCAGGCTTTTAAAATTCCAATGGGGTTTTCCTTAAGGCATATATTGTAATACATTTCAGTGAACACATTAACGATGTTTGGTCCACCAAGCAGGAATTCTAACATATCTAAAAGAAAATTTGGGCAGTTCAGACTCGATTATCGTTTCTGAAATTGGGTACGATACAATGTAACCTTTTTCGATACAAGAGGATAAAATAGGTCCTTATTTTAGTCTCTACCTCTTTTTGTACATATAAAGGCAATATCTATATAAAATTGGAATTGTACTTGAAATCTGTACGGTAGAGCTATAAAAGTTGCCTGAATGACCTCTTATCCAAATTACTTCTGGAAAAGCATAAAATAGGATAATTTGTTATTCTGGCCTTACACACGGAAAAAAAATTTCACACGAGTTCTGGTTACTATTGACTACTTTAACTATGTTTGCATTAAATTGGTATGAGAAGAAATGCACAGTGGGGTTAAGGTTTTCTTACTTTTGAAAAACCCAACCTTAAGCCCATCTAAATCCTAAAATCCACTTTGTTTTTCACAATTCACCTTATATTCCCAGCCTCTCTACTTAACCTACCTAACCTTCTTGGCTAAAAACATTTTATAAAAAATAACAATAATTCTGAGACTTACAGGTTAGCTAGTATATTATCCTTATTTTTCCTTTACCCTAGCTTATGTCCGGACCAACTCGATAGTTGCAGTGATCTCAGCAAGGTCGTACTTCCCACGTGACAAATTCCCACAATGATAGTAGCAGATTTTTTCTCTTTTTTTTTGACACCCAAGTTTTCCCTTCAGCAGGTTTTGCGTGATATTAGAGATGATGAATCAATTTTGCTCGACTCAAGGTAATTTTCTTCTAAAAACCTTTTTAAACTTTTCCCTCCATCGCCATCACAATTTTCCTTTTCGCCAAGACTGTGAATACGACTTTATAGAAAAGTAATTTCACTATGGATTGCTTATCCTTCTTAATTTAATGGTTTAACCAAAATCATGTCCAACTCACGATTTGATGCATAACTCTAATAATTAACGCCACGCAGTGCTCGAATGATCATTAGGATAAGTTATCTTAAGATTGCTGACCCTCAACTTTAAAGTTTCCAAAAAATTGATTCTGGGGTGGTTGCATTTTCAAAAAGTACGATATTTTCCGAGTAGTACTAAGTTCTCGTTTAAAGCAACTTTAAGATTGTAGACCAAGCGAAAAATAATTTCAATTTTTACAAAAACCTCTTTTTTCTGAAAACTGTTTGTTTTTGATATGCCTTACAAGATATCTTAAAAACCGTCAAAGCAATGACGTCAAAACAGCTTGAAAGTGAAGATACTGAAGATTGCAAGAGGTCTTTAATTTTAGTTCTGATTCCTCTTACATTTTGATAGTAAAGATAGATAGGAATGCTTTCCCTAGATTTTTTTGCTCAGCTCAACAGGACACATAATTCCTCCTCTGGGTCCATCAAATACGTGAAGACTATTTACGAGGTGGGAACTCGTATGCAATAATACCATCTGGCAGAAGCCTGGCGAGGAAGTTGAATCAAATACAGCCGAAATCGTTTTCAATATAAAAAATAATTTTTTTAAATCCCCTAATTTTTCTTATATGCCCAATAAGCGGGATTTTTCCTTAAAGGTCCTTTTGAGAGGTTTGAAAACGATGGCAACTCTAATAGACACCCTAATTTAATGATGTACGTTGATAATACATCTGAAGAGGGCAAAAAAGGCGGAAAAAAATTACCATTAATTAGCAGCAATTCCATAAACAGAAATTTTACGTTTATTTGCATTTTACTATTACTAAATTCAGGGAAATAGCTTAATCAAGTTGAGCAAAAAACAAAAAAGAAATTAATAAAATCTATCTTCTTCTATCTATCTACGTTTTATTAGAGCTCCATACACTATCAAATTTAAAGAGCAAACCATGCATTAAACCAAATACTTTAAACTTCTGGAACGATGTAGGTGGCATCCGGTTTACAAAGTGTGTAACATGGAAAAGCTAAATCGACATAAAGACAAATTTTCTTTCATTTCAAATTTACAAAAAGTTTTCTCGTCCTACTTGGCTATCAAGATTGCAGCCACAAGGCAGTGCACAGTGCAGGTATATCACCGTCGTGCAATACCCGCCCAAAGATGGAAGATGCAACTTTTCGTTCTTTACAAGATGAGGGTACGCTGCAAGAGAAGTCCTAAGCTTCTAAGTACACATTTACAATGAGTGTCTGGTAACCTACAAAGGTACACATGACTATGCATATACCAAGGTTTCTGGTGAAAAAAGAGATCCATCAGAGGTTTATAAAACTTTTAAATAGGAGGGGACTCAAGAGAGTACCTACGGATGCATTTTTTCATTTAAGGATTTTTAGGGACTATATCAAAGACAGCAAAGTCAAATTAACGAGAGGTCACGTAAAATAAATTACTTTGAGGTAAGTCCAGGAAAATATCCAGGGAAGGTGCATGGGATTAAGCAAGAATTTGTTTAAAAAGAAATTTAAATTAACGGAGACAAGTTATTATTCCAGGCTTTGATTTTAGTAAACATCTTCTCACAATATCTATAGAATGTGTAGGTAGAGTGTCACATTAAAGACATCTGATAATGATTTTGCTTCCAAACAATGTTAGGAAACAATAATAGGAAATAATAGACGCTGTTTGTATCAGCTAAGAACATGAATATCTCAGAATAATTCCTCCTTTTCTCATTATTTATTATAGTTTTCGATTTCAGGCCAGCATTGAACATAAAACACCACAAACTATTGGGATAGGTTAAAAAATTTTATTTTCTAGAATTTTTCCACATAACTTTTTATTACAACAAACAAGTGGAATTTATCTCGTCTAATTCATTCTTGTTCGACCTTCCAATACTCATCTTTGATAGCCGAAATCATATTCACCCAGAACGTTTCCATATTGGTTTGAGGTGCTCTCTTTTCACAGGGTGATTCCTCGTCAATTGGTAGTCTTTTATGCATAGATATTATGACAGATTTGCTTCAATTGCCTGGCAATACTTCTATACATAGATCAGTTCAGTTTTAGGAGTAGATTGGGAATGCTATCTGTTAAAGGAACTTTATTCTTCCCAAGGTAGGATTACAAATAATAGCTTACATTTTGACCACTGGAGACCTAAGTGGAATCGTTTTTTTTTATTATATTGAACATATACCTATCCTATCACTTGCCCATCCAACATGTTCTCCCCTTTGTGCCTACAAATGGTCGTCTCCATACTCGCCTTACGACATTCAGTGTTTTTTGTTAAGACATTGGAAAGACATTTAATGAATTTGTCATTATGCTAATAACCGCATTGAAGGAGGTTTTTCCACCTGATTGCCGAAAAAGGGATTTTGAACTCTGCCAGACTTTTCCCCTAGTAATTCTATTGCCAAACCACCCTACATTCATGCAAATCTCTATCAAATCTATCACGAATACATCCCACATGTACCAATTCAGTATCAGTACTTCTCCGTTGACATCAACTGTCACCAAGATTTGTACGTTTCTTAAGGACAAGCTGGGTGTCACTTTTGGTGCCAGCTATGCTCCAAAGCTAGATGCCCCCCGCACTTATAAACTCTTCCAGTCAGCGATTAGTCCCTATTTAGCATAAAATTGTAATTATGGTAATTTCCCAACTATTACAGCGAATTGTTTTTATCTCAGCTTCTGGTCCCAGGCTAAAGCAGTAGAGAGATCACACTTTATGAACACTCTCTCTATAAGGGAACAGAATAATGCACAAGGAGTTTTGGGATGCAGGAGTAATTTGGGCTTCGGGAATGGCTGTACAACTTGGTCGAAGCTTACCAGTGGCGTAGTCTTAACTACGTGTTGGAAGGAAGATTCGAAAACCACCAGTCATTCCCTTTGCTACGGGTTGCATAAGACTTAGCATAATTAACTTAGTGGTGCTGAACTTTTATTACACTTTTTAACAGTTTC
>QYTT01083829.1:0-13810 GCA_006980735.1 Dasypogon diadema
GTCTACTTGTGCTTAGTAAAAAAATCTGATATACTTTTCGATTAGTTTGAAATTTAGTTTTATAGTATTCCATATTTGGGTACCTATTCCATAATTAGGTGCCTTTATGTTGATTTTGTTTTTGAGAAAATTTTTTATTTTAAATTAATCTATGTAAAACAAGACTGTCAATTAGTTAAGCGCAACTGTATGACTGATAATAAATGAGAATAAAAGTTTTTGATTTACAATATCTTTTTTTTCTATAACACAAAAACCAAATGGTATTCCATATTTGGTTACTTTCCTCTATTGAATTCATTAAATTAACCGAGCGTGAAATAAATGTCTATTTGTGCATACTTTCGTTTTTCCCTTACTAAGCCGTGAGCCTCATAAATTCCACATATACATATATATTGTTTCAAGGTAACTCACCCGATATTCGTCCGACATTTCGCAAGTGACCTCACGATGACCAGGACCGGATCTCTCCCACTGACCTGCATAAAAATACTCGTTAACTAAAGAGGTATAGGAAAAAAGGGGAGGATTGAGGATAACCTTTTGTTGACAACTGTCAAATCAAAAACCACCTAAAGAAAGCTGGAAACTCCCCGAACTCCATCTCCTAAAGGATCCTTCCCGGACAATCTGTTCGTGGAGACCGAAGTAACCTGGAAAAAGGAGAAAAGATACAATTAGAAGGACGGATCGCAAGTTGGACCATTAAAACACAATTTTTACACATAAAGGACGACCAAAAACGGAGACGAACAATTTTTCACAAAATTACACTTTAAACATTTTTTTATGTTGCTTTCTCAGTACTAATTCTTGATATTGAGAAATTCTATTTGCGAAATATAATTTCAACATCTTGCGCTGATCCATTTTTTCGGTCACCTGTGTGTCGTCTGTTATCTAGTCACTAATAGCGCTTAATCATTATTTAGCTAATTAATAGTTAGCAGCACTGTGTGTGTAGGGTATATCTGTGACCATCGATAATGTTGATAATTTAGCACGATTTATGGACAAGGGAAGCGAAAAATTTTGCCAAATTTAGCGACGAAAAGTTGATTTCGAATTATTACATACCTTCAGATAGATCTATATAGTTATAAATTGCGAAATGCGAAAAGGCAAAATTGCCTACCCACAATGGAACTTTAAAATCGAAGTAGTTCCGTGGGATCTAAAAACTGATTTCATAAAATTTTTCCTTGTAAAAAATGTCTCTTCTATTAACATCTTTTTTGTGTTAAATTTCACAAGTCGATGCTAAGAAATCCCCTGCAATAAAAATAATATAAATGAATATAATAAATGTTCCATAAAAATAATATAAAAAAAAAATGATTATACAAGATATGTGTCCAATAAATATTCAAAAGTGTCATTTAGGTGGAATCAAAAGCTGGCAACGGATCCTCAATCACTTTTAATAATTAACTCTTCAATGTCCAATAAAGCAGGGACCCCTTGTTTTGCCAGATGAGGCCATTACTGGAAACTCCTCACCCTCTACCGTTGATTAATTAATGATTTATACTTGCTGGGCATGTTTATTACCACTTGAATTAATTAATGGAATTAATTTAGCCCTGTACAGCTATCATTCCTCATTTTTATTGAGAGCATTATATCACACTCGGCTGGAATGTATTTTGGTCTTGATTTATGGGGACAATATTTTCCAGCCGAGGCTAGTAAACTTTCGCCACGCCGAGAGATAAAAAGACTTCTCTCGCATCCCAATACCATGGATCAAATGTTTTTTATTACCTGCAGTTGTTGAAAATTCATTCTGTGGTATCAAATTTATATTAATTCCCCTCCTGGAGAGGTATTTCAAATTTTATTGCCACTCCATAAGTGGCAATAAAAGCAATCGGGAGTACCATTTGCGCTATTTTGTGCGCCATACCTGGGTCTCTCCAAGTATACTTACAATTTTCTATTTCCATAGATTCGTAATGCGATTCATCCGAATAAATCCGTAAAAGAGATATAAGGCATGCAAGACATATTTCCTGGTACTACTTCCTTCGGTCTTTGGACTGGAGGCTAGAATCCGCTTAGAGGATAATAAAGTCGGAAGAGGCTTGACGTAACCCTTCGCTTTGCTGCCATGCCCAATAATCATAGCAAATGTACACATGCAGGAAGGACCAGGGCGGACAGATATCTCAAACTCTTGAAAAGGGTAGATTACCCCATAAATTGCGAGCAAACGACCTAAAAGGCTGAAGAAATTGGTCCAAAAAAATCTCTCTGAAATATTTTTCAATAAACTCAAGCCGACCGACGTCGAGGCAAAGATATGGCTTTTGGACACCTGCATTTATGTGTGCTAAGTTTTGGGATGTTCACAACTTATGAAGGAGGATTGAGAAGATCAGAGAGAAGGCAAATAAATTCCAGTACGTACACCAGGATTTGGGAATTCCTGCCTTTCTCATATGTGACAATACAAACATTGGTAATGGCACTGTTAAAAGCATTTCCATAGGAGTGTTGTTGACGCGGGCCACATCCCGTCGAGACTGCTGCAGAGAAATCACTTAAATTCGATGCGGTGCAATATGTCACAATAAAATAGCATTCTAAGGAAAGATCTAAACCAGGACTGCTGTAACTATACAAGGAAACCTGCAAACACGAACAAACAAAATCGAAAAGAATTCTGAAAACAAACGCAAACACTGGCATGTGTTACCACAATTCTGGGGCAATATAAAGTCAGAAAAACTCCCACCTCGTGGGGTATGTTTGAAATGAAGAAGAATTGAAACAAATGTTTACCTCCACGTCCCAAGCGGAGTGCTTTCGTGTAAAGCTTGAAAAATGAGGTACCCAGAAAAGATTCCGCCCTAGAAATGTTGAGGCAAGTCCCAGGGATTATCGGTTGTTTCATTTTTCATATAGGTCATAGAGATGGCGAGACGACTGAATAGGACTTGTTGGGGCTTGTCCAACATGAAAATTTCCTGTTTTTGTGTTATTTTAGTTGATGTTAACCAAAAATTTGAGGAATTCAATTAACTTGTTTCGGGATATCAAAGTGGGAGGACGAGTCAGTTTATTCTGACAACACAATTTCGAGAAAACATAATTGGGATAAGCTGTTTTTTGTGTAAACATTTGTATTTATTTTGGGCTTTAGGAACAGAGGTTTTCAGAATGGACCGCAGAATGTGTATGGGGATGATGTCTCCTATAAACGGTTCTTAAAAAGAATCCTAAAGGAATTTTTATAAAAAAAAAACCTTTTTGTGTGTTCAGTTTTGGAAGAAACTTCATGGAAATTTTTTGTTATAAGCGTAATTATTCAATGAGATAAAATCTGCTTATAAAAAGCTTGTCAGAATATTAAAAAGCATTTATTATTTTGAGAAAGCCTCATTACTCAGTAAAATTCCATATAAATTTATTTGTATAAATTGGGGTGTAAAGATTTTTTGTTAGAAACTCTGTGAGCAGATGTTCATCTGTACTTTTTATGATGATTAAAAGAATACAATTTTTTCTCAGAGACTATTTTACTAATCACATGGAAAACTGACAATAATTACTGTCAAGGAGTACACACGGCCAATTCCATTAGCGTATCCAATCCCTTTAACTTTCCATCGTGATACCAAAACTTATTTTTCATAACTCTACTTCTGGAAAAATTACAAAATTCTTAGTATACGCGAATATGTCGGGATATAATACAGAATTATGTATGAATGAATGCAAGTAAGACAATCCCCCAGCTCCTTGAGCTAATTAGTAAATCCATCGGGTTCGATGGAAAAGCTAGAACTCTCTTGAACACTCTTGCGTAAGTAAATTGTCGACAAAGCTGCTGATGCTGATGCTGATGCTGATGTAAGATAATAGCGACTCTTATCTAATGAGAAAAGCTGATAGGTCAATCTGTACTGGAGATATCAGTAGTGATTATGGAAATCCTTTAATAAAAAAGTGTGGAAATTCCGACCGCTAATTTGCTCTCTCTAGTGGGCCCTGGCGAAAAATGCAGAGAGGGAATCTAATATCCTATAAGAATGGTGCAGTAGCTACAAGGTAGGGATAGGAATTTTCTAAAAGAAAGACAAAGAGAAAGCAAAACTGAAGAGCCATTTAGGCTTGTGCTTGCGTGAAAATACAAGGAGGTCCGGATCGGGATCATTTTGACATCGGTCGAATATCGAAGCAAAACTCTACCTTCGGGTCCATTTAGTCCCTTTACTAAGAGTCGTCTTTAGGTGGCCTACATGGGCAGCTTTCTAACCTCGAAAGGCAGTTCCGTAATCTCGATGTTTCTTGTTTGTTGCAAATTGTCTACCTTATTTTTGTAACCAAAAAACTTCCGAAACCATGTATTTGTTTTGTTCGGAGCGGATACGACGATAAGGTTGTGTGTCTCCATTGAAATTACATTCGTTTCCGAAATTTTTTCAATCCAATTTCGAACAAGTCTAACTTTTCCGAATGCGACTATCTTCTGTATTCTGCAGACTTCTGAGACTGTCTCCATGGTCGAGCATAAATTCCTCCACCCCCTTTTTTGTTGTCAACGAGTTATTTCCCGTTCTCTGTTCTTCGCTTTCCTAGGCATGCGGTTCATTATTCCTCATGTCGTGGTTAAAGGTTGTTCTCATCCCTTTTTAGGGCTTTCTAGTTCCCCATTGCAGCAGGGTATGAGGTTTTGGTAGTCCACTGAAGTACGAGAGCATTCTTCCGAAATGCGTCGTTGAGGTTATTACCTGCCAAATGTGTCTCCGCAGTTCTAGGGTGTACTTCGCCTTTACCCTCATCTTCGTGTTGAGGGGAACCTTTACAAGTCCCTTCTCCCCTCCTCTCTTCATAAATTGGTAGCAATTGCAATGGGTTCTTCAACGGTTGTAACTTAAAGTGACGATCGAAAAAAAGTTTTACAACTATATTGTGCTTATTTCAGGAATTCAAAACACATAAGAAGAAAAAAATGTTTGCAACTCATTTCGTGAGAACCTTCCCTTAACACATTCATTGCCAGCAAAAACTAAAATCTCTGAATTTGTAAGAGTTAATTCGTAATCACAAAATACCCAACTAGACCTCTAAACCCAACCATGAATTATGGGTTTATATATCTTTTCACGTCCAGATGCATGTGTACGAATATCAGGCAATAATCTTATCCGAACGAGATACAAGAAATTAGCGAACTCAAATTTTGCTTAGTTGCCCTAAGTATAAGTTGAAGTAAGTAAATACAAGATCCCACTGATTCCAATAGTTTTGTATATAAAATATTAGGAGCTCTTCCTGAATTCAATTCATATGGAAGAACTAGACAAATAATTCATTCGAAATTATTTTCTTTGAGCTGACGCTCTGGTCCTTCGAACTAGATAATTTTAACACACAAATCAATGTGGCTTTGATATTCTCCCATATGGAAACGCAGGGATAAACACCAAACAAATGAAATAAATAAAAGAAAAATGGACTCCCATTTGGGGTATAATAACTACAATCAACAACATGGGTGACGATACCTACACAATTTTGGGCATCAACTAAAAGAAATTTATGACACCATCATTCAACCTCATAAATGCCTCCCACAACCGCACCGCGACATATCACTTGAAGCTTGCCAAACAACTCTATTATAGAGAAATTGCCCTGCCACAGTTGTGTCTTCGTCCAATTTTATTTTTATGACGTAGTTTCCTTCATGACTTTCACGAACATCAGCACACACCCATGGGGTATTATTGATAGAACCGCGTGCCATAGAAATATTAGATATTGTACCACGTGTCGTCTTAAGTGGAACATGAAGACGTCCGAAAAACACTGACAACAGCTGCACTCGTTACGGTCTAAAATGCCTTTAAGCTAAATACAAAAACTTAATTAAGTTCACAAAAGCCGTTAAAAGTCGAGCCGGTGAGAGGATAATGGAACTGCAAATTCTAGAACCACTTTTGTGATCTGTCAAGTTTCTGATGGACTACGATAAAAGGAAAAGTCAGAGCACCAGGTGAAGTTATTTATAAGTTTCCGTGCTTTAAAGCAGCCCGCAGTAAGGACGAACTTTTGGATAGAAACAGCCATCATCTCTGAAAGACTTGTTTCTTACTTTCGACATACTAAAGCGATAGAAACGTGTAAACGAGCAAAGGTAGCTAAGCTATATCTCTACACCAATACATATCTCCTTTGGGAAAGTTAAACAACCAACTGCAGTTGCTTAATAATTTAAGATCCACGAAAGTTTCAGGGTTATTCATTTCAACTCATAAAAGCTGACTTTGTTCGTTGATAATAGCAAGCAACAAGTTGTAAAGTGCATTTTATGCTTAAATACTCTTTCACCTCAGATTTGTATGATTACTTTGTACCTGTTTAATCTAGTTAGCTGAGTTTCGTCAGATAGAACCAATTTTGAGCGTCGCTTGCACTAATGCACAGAGATTTCATCAGTTGTTGTTTCATAGCATTTTTGTGTAAGATGCAGATAAACTTCTTTCCAGGAAATTAAGTAAAAGTGGAAGAGAAAATATTAGAAAAAATGTGCGAGCAGAGATTCAACAAGGAGACGAAATATCAGTAAAAAGGGAGCCATTTTGATTACAAATTATACGCTCTCGGCTCTTATGATAACTGACGGCGTAGACTAATTAAACCACATAATTTTCACTGTGCAACACTTCAGTGGCCTCCCAAGTACAATTATTCTCAATAGAATTGTCTCAACCACTGGTACCCAGATAAATCACCGCGCCCTTTACAGGAATCGAACCCGTGCCCACAGAGAAGAAAATCTGCAGACCTTTGCCTCAACCAGTTTGGGCACCGATTCCCAGATGTCGTACTTCAAAACCCTTGGGTTCGCTGTTCCCATTACCCTAATGATACTCGGATAATTGAATGCTCAGGTACTTAATACTACCTCACTCACGGGTGTTACGTGGGTACCCGAGAATTATTCGATACACATGGATATTTCCCACACACTTAAGTAACTAATGTGTTAACATTAATTGCTGTACGTGCAATAGGTCTAGATCTGGGCATCAAGAAGCTGGCCGTGAAGGTCAGAGCTGAGACTCAAGCGAACCTCATGTTCTAAACTGAACTGAACCAGCCGGGAAATCTCTCATCAGACACGAGAGTATTCCTCCTGACTTGACACTCAGCAATAATGAGGGACTAGTGAAAGCCAAGAGGAGGTCTCACCCTCAGAAAGCCTCGCCATGGACGATGGACGTCGTCCTAATGAGAGGCGATTATCTATGTCGGGGTCTTCCTGGGAGAGTGCGCTCCCAGAGTTTTTCTTGATCATATGTGTATGTTTGACTGCGGCCGTTTTAAATGCTGCGGATATAATTTCTGTTTGGTACGCAGTTCTTTCCTGTACCGGGTTGGTGCATACTCCCATTTACCGGAGTGGCGCACTTCTTGACAGGAAAGAAAAAGGAAAAAAAGAAAATAATTAGTAATGCTAATGTTGCAACAAAAATCCCAAGACCAGAAAAAGACGACGGTTAAGTATAGCCTTGGACGCACCTAAACCGAAGTGATCCGTGACACAATTGACCGCCTGCCATAATTAGCTCATGTCTACCATAATTAGTTCCAGAAAAATTAGTATTCAAGAGAGGGACAACCCTCAGGTTGTGGGCATTAGTCCTAAACGGCACCCTACCACGGAGCCACGAAAAGTCAATATTAGAACACAGCAACTGCAACAGCAACCCTACGCCGCCTCTCCAAGGAAGCCATACCAAAAAGGTTAAGCCGTTCGTAATACGGCGAAAGAATCATAGGGTCGTTCCAAGGGAGGTCCTTAAGCGCGAATCTAATGAACCTGCGCTGAACCGACTCAATACGACCGATGTGGACAGCGTAGGAAGGACCCTATACCTGGGGTGAATGTTCAAGAAGCGATCGGACAAACGAGTTATATAATGTTAAGGAAACTTGAGGATCAGAGAACTTCAACAAATGAAACCCAGCATGGAATTATCCCTAGAAGCAACATAATTAATATGGGAGACGAAATCAAGCTTGGAGTCAAGCTTCACGCTGAGGTCATTAACCGATTGTACGCCAGGAATACTGCTTGTAGCAAATGTGTAGTTGTTATAATCAGATACTTTTTGCAAATTTTCGATTAGTATCCAATCTGGTAAAGCGGTCCTGATAAGCCTACTAGCAGGTGAAAACATAACTTTTTGAAAGTGAGGATCATAGACTCCTACAGAATTCAAGTTTGTTATATGCTCGTTTTTAAGTCGCTGTAACCACATCATTTTCCTTAGTGATTTTTTATAAGTCATTATCTTATAGGCATATATTATTTAAAGTATGAAAATTACAATAGAAATAACATCACATGCATTTGATATTAGGAATTCCCTTACGTTTAAACAGTAAATCAAATTAGGAAAAATCACATATCAAATTAATTATATTCGAAAATTACTGCAGTATAATTTGTATCAGTTTGCACTAATGTTGTTAAGAATTATCAACGATCCCAAAACTAAAAATTCAATTGTTATAATTTAATTATATAATAAAAAGTATAAAAATTTAAAAATAATCACTACGTACTGGAGTCTTACTATAAAAATCGTAGTCACTACGGTCTCAGTCTTAAAAGGAAGTGCTTCAAATGCATAAAAGTGAGCAAATGCTTACGCTTAGCTTTTTCTTAAGAAAAAGTAAGTTCGATCTCAAACATTTCTTAATAAAATGTAAATTTAAACACTTGTTCACTTTTGTGCAACATGTGTTAATATAACTTTTATCGTGCATCATTTGTTGTTTCACTAATACACTAAACACTAACTAAACACCAATAAGATTACTTTGTTTTCAAGCTTTACAACTTAAACTGACATGAAGGGAAAACATTAATACCATAAATGTGCCATTGAAAAGATGCTACTGACTCCCTAACTGCACATTATCTTAAATCTCATTATCAGTGAAAATCCTGATTTCCACTTAATGTGCATTCACAACTATAAAATAAAAATCAAATTTATTTTTATTCTTTGTCGCATCCATTGGTGCAGCAATAGTGTGGAAGGCAGTACAATTCTATTGATTTCCTATTTTATGATTTGAACAAGCTCTCGAAAAGCAGTTACCAAATTCAAATCAAATTTTATTTTCTTTACAAGTGTTTCAACACAAAATAACGTGCACATTCTATTTAGTTCTTCAGAATTTGGATGGCATTGACATGAATCTAAAATAAAAGCACAAAATAAAGGCGTAACATATCACCCCTTGATTTTAACAAACCTTTTTACGTTTATATCCACATTTTCCTAACAATTTCCCACTTCAAAACAAAAACTGAATGATTCAAATTAAGAGAGACGTTAAAATAATTGAAGTCACTGTACAAAAAAAGAATTGCTCACAATCTGGTCGCAAAGAAATACTGTTTTATTCTTATCCATTACTTCAGGTGTTGTAATTTTAAAGCTTCCAGACATCGAGCCAGCAGTTTTCTCCGCACGATTTTCACGGTGTGGTTTTCGGTATCATAAAAATCATAAAAATTACCTTGAGCTAAATTCTAAAGACGAACCAAATGAAAAAGTATAAATAATTTATTTGCTTTCTTAGAATCTGAGATTGACAAAGTAAGAAATGCTAAAAAGGTAGGAATTCTTGGAAAAATTTCTTGAAAAGCAGAGGCCATTTGAGATTAAATTTGAGCTTACTTGTTTTAATTAAGTATGTCATGGACAATATGTTTGCTGAATAATGGTATCTGGAGGAGGCATTATCTCAACGGTTTATTAGACGAGCTTGCAGAAGTAATGTAAGATTTTAATAGCGTATTCGAGTCGTATACTCGATACCTGCCTTCCGGTCGAGCAACTCCCGGGTAGAGCAACTCTCAGGCAAATCTACTCTCTGGCAGGGCAACTCTCAAGCAGAGCAACTCTCGGGCAGAGCAGAAATGTGCTCGACTTTTTCCTTAATGCTCAGATGACACATCTGTCAATTTAACAAAATCCCCATGAAGATGTGGATTTTCATTCGAGGAATTCTGAGATATCTAGTCAAAGCAGTAGCAATTTCTTCTTCATCGCTTGAGGATGAGGAGGAGAACAATTCCAATACAACCAATATCTTTTTGTTCATATTTGCTTATAATTGTAAAGAAAATACTATAAGCACGTGGACTTTTGCTTAAGGATTTTGCACTTGTTTTCAGTTAAGAACTTTTCTAGTATCAAATGTCAAAATTTATTCCAAACACTTTATCAAATACACAATCGTAAATAGCGAGAAACATACAATACATTCATTTCCAGAGTCGAAAAAGTGCTCTTTCTGATCGCTCGTCGAGCACATTATGGTACCACTCAAATGCGTTGAGCGAGCAACCGACTCGAATTCGTATTTTTGCTCGCTCGCTGAGGGGGTGAAGAACTCGAATACGATTTTGCTCGATTTCTGTTTCGAGAGTGCTTTGTGAGCAGAAACGACGGACGACTCGAATACGTTATAAGTCATGCATTAGCACCAGTTGCATAGTAAAACCAGTGAATATTTATTATTAAAATTGAGGGACTGCATACACCGGGGATACGGGATGGGTAAAAAATATGTATTTTAAAATTTTATGAGTGATACTTTTAGATAGAATTCTCGTTGTCGTTCTGATTATTGTGCTGTAAAATCCTAAGTATAATAAATTCTTTTTAGAGCATATTATTTTTAACATTAAACATCTAAATATTTTTAAAAATTATTTTTGATTTGCTGACAAAGTTAAGTTCCTTCTTTCATCGAAACTGCTACATTCATGCTTTAACATGAAAAAGAAACTCTCAAATAATGTCTTACTCCGAAATCCATATTGTCATACATATGTAGTCATTTTTTATGACCATATGACATCTTTTGCTCCAAAATTGATTTAATAAAAATCTGATTCAATTCAATTTAAACTGTTTCCGCATCAGCAGTAAAAGAACAACTGTGACTACGTTAAATATCCTTTTTCATTAGCAATTCCCAATAACTTTTACGACTACAATGCAGTCTTCACTCTTTACTTGAAATAAGCATTCCCATCCAACCCCACTCTTTGATGTACCTTCAATTTCAGAGAAAGAAAGGTAATAAATTTTTTATTCATTTCCATACTACCATATTGTTGTCATGGTTGGCTTTATGCTCTGCAGCATTTTTTTCATTTCTTCAAAGCGAGTGTCGTTTTAAATATGCCTGTTCCTGAAGTTTCAGGAAGACCTTTCCATTTTCAACTCGACAAATAATAAGGAAAATAAATATGCCATCATCAAAGAATTTCAGAAAGTTACCTTGATTATATCGAGAACATCGTCAAACATTTCGAAATGCAATGTCATTGTTCATCATTCGTTCGATATCTATCTATCTATCTATCTTAACAACACCACCTTGATTTCCATTTGATTCTATTCTGGTGACACATCACAATACGATTCATCCTTACTTGCCACTTTTGTCAATTCTTCTCCTTTTTTTTATATCCTGACCCTTATGGGATTGATATTAGGACCAAGATGAATAGTTTTATGTCAGACGAAGGAACTATAATTGATTCTGTGGGAGCTGGGTATTATGCAGAAGGTAAGTCCATCTGGTCGATGTATTGCTATCACCAAGGGAGAATAGAAGACGATTATCACTGATGGAATTTGCTGACGTGATGATGCTACACGATGATTTCGTTCTGTGCAAGAGAGGAGTAAAATGTTCTTTGTGCAGTAAATGGAGATGGCGTAATTAGATGTCCTGAAGCAGTTAAGCTGTAAGTGATGTGGTGATATTGTCTGTAAGGATTTTGAATGTGTGAGTTCAGATAATTATCTGTTGTCTGGAAAATACTATGAGTGCTGCAGGACTCTAATGAGCAAGTGTCTAAAGGCCCAGTTACAATGGACGCAACGTGACGTAAGTAATCTGTCAAAGGGGGTAACTTATCGTAAGCCGCTTACAATAGACTTAAAAGCGGAAACACAATGCAACGGTCATCAGCGTTCATCAGCGCTCGGAAATGTCAAAAAACGTTCATAAGCGCTGTACTGGCCACATAGCAAAAGTGATTCGTGTCAGTGTGACAATTATAAACATAGTGCTGTATATTTTTAAACAAATTAATAAGACGAATTATAATAAAATTCAGCGTCTCCGTCTTATATACGATTTGTATAAATTGTATAAAAGTGATATCAAAAAACGTAGAAAGGCGAAGAAATCATGCTGGGTTCGTGAAATAAATTTATCGAGAGATTCTGAAGGATATTTCATCTAAAGAATCCATGTTTCCACTTTTCTATTTAGTTTTTCCGTCAAACAAAACACGAAATGTCAAAAAACGCCGAAGTACGTTCATCAAGAATAGAAATCGAGTCTACTTTCGGCCCTGAACACCGGTTATTACCGTTCAATGTGGTCAGTGCAATTTGTTTCTGTGCAATTCAATTCTCTTTGACATTTCTCATCTCTGATGAACGCTGATGACCGTTGCATTGTGTTTCCGCCTTAAGAATCGTTTTCTTTGTAGTCTTTGACAGTTGTTAACAAGACGAAAAAATTTCAAGCAAAACATAGAAAATAACAAGGATATAATAATTTCTCCGATGTTTTCAACACTCTGAATCATGTACGCCACGCCATTATTTACTCTTCTCTGAAAAATCTAATTTTATTGTAAACAAAATTTGACGTCTATCGTTACGCCCATTTTACGAAACTTTACGTAACGTTGCGTTACGTTACGTCTATTGTAATTACTTATGAAGAAACTCGCACTTCAGAAATTACTTTGACACTTCGACTACGTTTTTTTACGTTACGTTACGTCCATTGTAACTGGGCCTTAGGTGAAAATTCCGATGAAGTTTTCCTTTCACGAATAGATGCCGTTACCTTAGCGTACATTGTGAAATCACTAAAAGATTGAAGATAACATTCTCAAATTATCAGCCGATGTCTTTTTTTGCTTATATCCGACGTACAAAGAATGAATTCATTACTGGTACACCCACGAATTTTGATATTTTTTTGTAATGATTTTTTAAAGTTGGCATTTTTACCCTACAATGAGCAGTACAGTAAATACGGTTATGTTTTATAAAGGGTGTTACAATAAGACGGATCGATGTTAAACGTTAATTAAAAATCAGTGATGTAGAAAAATGTAGATTTCTTTAATGAAACACGTTATTTGATCTATTACAATTAAGTGTGAAAGATAATGTCCCCTACGGCTCCGGTGGCACACATCGATTCGCATATCAAAATTTTTTATAACATCTCGGCATAATTGCTCCTCTATCTCACCAATCCGCCGTAAAATCTCGTCTTTGAGTTGAGTTGTTGAGTTGGATGGTAGTTGACTTGTTGACATAGACTTTAGTCTTCAGATCGCCCCAAAGAAAGAAATCTTACGGTGTCAAATCGCAAGATCTCAAATATACGGCACTTCAAATGGTCCGTTGGTTTAAATTCTTGCGTTAATTGAATTTTTTACGCGTTTAACGAAGGATCTTTCGTCAATATCCGATGCAAAATGGTCGTGGATAAGTGCAATTCCTGTGCTCGATGTCAAATAGAGGTGCTTGGGCTCTCGGCCACATTTTCCGCACGAGAACGTATTGGCTTCTTAACATCTGTCACAGACCCGGTTTCTTGGAACTTCTCCACAATTTTGCCAATAGCACTCTCGGTTGGGCCGAAAAAATCACGAAGAGCGCGAAATGCATTTTTGTTTGAACGTCCATATTCGTTATAGGCTTCAATAACTTTAACACGTTGT
>QYTT01083830.1:2054-17952 GCA_006980735.1 Dasypogon diadema
CGACAGTAATTAAGAATTTCTACAGGCAAGCAATAAAAGTATGCAAATTAGTATATTCAAAGTGGTTACTTTCCGAATTTGCATGTGTTCACCCTTTGTACTACGGTAAACTATCTGAAACGGGCATAACATTAAGATATTTGTATTTTGGTTCATATGGATTCCTTCCTGAATATCGACAAAAGAATCCATATGTAACGAAAGAATTCGTAATTCGTATAGGTCTTTTCAGATAGTACGTACCATAGTACGCAAGCAGCTAAGTTAAATTAGGACTAGATTTGTGATATTCTGAAAGAATTGTGAGGACGAAGGATCACATGCGAGAATTTCGAAAATAATATCTTACTTTTGCACACGAAGGTGTGCTGGAATATGTAGAAAATAAGTGCGAAAAAACATGAAATATCGATTTTTTAATGATCTTTTTACACTTTCAAGTTGACAAATCCCCCCCAAATCTATCTCCTTGTTACATATGTTCAAGTTGTAGAACCTTTCACCTCCCTAGCCCTTCAGAAAAAAATTTAAATGCTACAATAATCCCTCCAAATCAAAATCATGGCCATTATTGAAAGGTGATAAAAATAGGGGGGGGGGGGGCAGGATCCCCCGATAACGATGGGTGATGGGGCAAAACTATTCGGATTTAGGACGCCATTTTACATGAGGTCCAGCAGAAATGTTATCAGGGCTGATTTTCATGTCGTACAGTGTTATTAGCGCTTTGCTATTCATCACGTGATTTATTGAAGTGACATTAGAAAATTTGGAGTGCATATACCCATCTCCTCTGCCCCGCCCCATTTCCCACCCGAAAAGCCTGCCTTTAGTCATGAGGATGGATTTATTTTTTAAATAGGTACCTTTTTCCGCTTAACTTCTCGCAATTTATTTTCTGTGCATTTTATGAAGCTAGGTAGGACATTATTGATAGGGAATTTCCCACGCGATCAAAAAAATCATTCACCATCTTCTACTCGCCTTCTATTAGAAACTTACAAGTTAGAAAATTACTAAACATTTCACTTTTTTTTAATTTGTGTGTTTTTCTCGCCAAAATCATGGAAAAATATATATACACTTTTACAAAATTAAAATCTCTGGAAAGTAACCCTTTCTTGACAATACACAATATCTATCTAGCTGTCAGCGTTTATGAGATAAATGTGATTAATTTGTCGTGTTGCTTTCAACCTATAGCACAATTTTCGTGGATTATATTTAATATTTTCCAGGATGCTTAGAAAAAATGGCAATACTTACTAAAAATGTTAAATTAGTAGGAATGGGGAGAGGGTAGGACAGGGTTATTTTTGTACAAGAAGTTCAGCATTTATCGATTACGAAAAATTCGGAGAAGATTAATCAAACATCATAATAAATTCATATCAGTGGGTTGAAATCGGAGAAAATGGGGGTGGTCGATAGTGATAATTTTCTAGGTTTCAGGGCTATACTATTCTTCAGATATCCCTAGAGAGTAGTAATGCCGACTTTTATAAAAATAACAACAAAAGATTGAATTCAAATTACAAAAAATACCTGGACTAATTTGTTACAAATTTTGACCTGGCCATTTGAAGAGTCAGATCAAAATGTAATGAAGAATGAATAAAGTGAAGGAAGCGGTAGGTTTGCACCAGCTAGTATTGTTTAAAATTAAAACTACACAAAATTTTTGTCTAATTTATATTCACATAGCATATTTTTGTATAATTGTTGTACTGTGTTCGGTGTTATTGCTAGTTGAATTTATTTTTATCGATTTGCTCTTTTATAACTCTTGGTGTCTATTTTTCGTAGATGATGTCAATTAATGCATAATAATCAATATAATTATTTGTGTGTGACGCTCGAGCATCAAAAATACTCAGAAAAATATTAAGTGAGAAATTTTTATGAAATTTTCATTACAGGTATCACCCGACATAAAAAATGCAACGCGTAGAAGAGGTGATCTCTTCTGCTAACGAAATGAGTCGGTACGTCATTTTGAAATAAAACTGTGTTCACGTGTATATGTGTTTGTGTAATTATTTTCTTATATCTATCTGTATATGTTTGCGCAACAAAATTACCAAAATTAAAGCTTTCCTCCGTACAAATTCACTTAAATCGGTATCCGAACTTATTCATTTTAATGGCTCAGATATGGAAGGCAACTGGGAATTGTCTATTTCAAACAGAGCAGATGTGTACACGTTGATTGTATACCATATGCACCATCGATTCGATATACACTCTGCCAGCAATTTAGTGACACAATATCACCCTCAGAAACGACTCATCGCCGGAGCTATACAGAATTAATTAATTCTCAAATCAATACGGATGTTGAGATGGCACTCTTTATTGATCGCTTTAATTACTTATTTACATTCTTTTGCAACAATAATGTCACACCTTCAGTTTTTCCATTTTCCATTAATAGTTTTGCGCTTTTTCAATTTATTTAATAATTTTTATGTATTGTGCAGCAATCACTTCTGCGTGCACACCGCCACACAGACTTTTTAACGATATTGTTTCCAGAGAGGCTTTAAATGCAAATAGCCAAAAGCTTGTCACATGAAATGATTTTTTTATTCAAAATGAACATTTCCACCGCCATGCATTCATTTTTACGATATCATAATTGTTTTTCAATTTTTTCGTATCAGTTCATCTCAACAAAATATATCCGCAGTAAAATCCATTTACGACATGTTTAAAAAGCAACAGCGACAAAAAAAAACATTAAATAAAATTGATTGTTATTGTAAAACCTTCCCTTTTCGTGAATTGATGCGGGGAATTAGTAAGGAATTATTGACCATGAAAAATTGCCTTTTGAATCCGTAAAAAGCGAAACAAATTTTTGCAAACATTTCACTGATATAATACCACTCGGTGTAATCCACGGCGTTTTCCTCGCGTTGGATAGAGAATTCTCAAATGTTGATTCTAACAATAACTGATGAGATTCAGATCAAAACTTTCGTTAATGCCAGAGTCATATTTTTGTTGTTTACTACTCGGCATCAACAGATCGATGTTAAGTTTATTTGTTTACAAGGGAAGGTTTACCCAAATATATTTGAAAAAATCGATTTTCTTTTTTTTTGCATTTTCTGGAATGCATAAGTGTCTAAAATGTTAGTATGAATGGGTTTTTTGATCCGCGCCTACAAAAGGTTTCTACATCTACTGCACGTAGCGATGATTCGGCTCAGGTAGAACGCTTGTCGCACTGTGTTACTCGTTCACAAAATGATTTGTATTATTCCATACAAGGATACAGTCTTTAAAATGAACGTAGTTATGTAAGTTAACTGTAGATGGCAACACTTTTACCAGGATTTAGATATATAACTCCGTTTTCTTGTTTGCACACTCGAATATGTAGTGGCACAATAGCCAGTCCTAACAAACTTTAAAAGCGTTTTCCTCGAAACGTGATTTTTAAAAACTGCGTCGGTTCTAGTTTTAAAACGATTCGGTCGATTGGCTTTTAGTTTAGTTTTTTTTTTAAGTTGACACCTTTTATGGGAGCCTATACCTATAATATATAAAAATTTTTAATATTTACTATTTTTTTAAAGCCATGTAAAGTGCAAAAAAAGTAGGAAAATCTCAACATTAATTTCGAGTGAAAACACAATTTCATCAAATTTAAAGTTATTTACACTTGTGTAGTTAGAGTATCCCACAAATTTAATGCACGTGTAATGAATACTAGTCGTATACGCAAATAATTTGCGAACAATCTATATAATTAAAACGCTAACGCGAGAGCTCCTGTGAGTTTGTTTCTGCACCGATTTTAATGATTCCAACATTAATCGAAAACTTATCAACTGAATATGGAACATCAGTAATAAAACTCTTAAAAAAGTCCAAACGAATAAAATAGTCGTTTCTCGCCTACTTTAGTTTTATTGAAGTTTATTTTTTTTTAAGCGTTTTAATTATATAGATAACTGATTTTTTTTCTGACCATTCCTGTGGGAGCTACATTCGACGCGGGTGCGTCATGTTTTCCGGGTATGCCCGCGTTCTATCGGCCAGTGTAGACGCTGTTTTAGATTGTTTATACAAGAAAAAAAATTTAAATATAGTTCAAAATACACTCAATTGTTACCCTTACACAAATTATTTATATGCCTTTTGTTTTTCCCCACAAAAAGTTTGAAACTTTACATCATTTTTGGCCAATTTTGAGTAAACTTCCCCTTAATAAATATTTACAATCTTTTTGGTGCACAATTAAAATGTAAATCCATAGGCACATGTGACAATTTGCAAACTATAACTATGGAAACAAAACATGCAATAACTGCTACGAACAATTTACATATAACAAAATAATTCAATTGTAATCTTTACGACTACTCTTTCAGGATCTTGAGCTAAAAACAAGAAGCTGAAGGAAAATGTGACCAAAGAAACAGTAAACAATTGCTTTCCAAATGTTTTAGTTATATTAAAAGTATTCGCTCACCGGAAAACATTAAGAAAATATTACATTTCCGTTATGAATATAAAGTAAATTGTAGTTTTAAAATTAGTGATATAATATTGTTCGCTCGCTTATATGCTGAAAAACAAAATTCTATATGGATATTTTTTTTTAAATAATTTTTTAACTAATGTTTATTTCTTTTAGAATCTTGCGGACATTACTTTTCTCTCAATCACTTCTTCCAATCTTTCAAGCATTCTGATCCTTTGCTCTAACAAATCCCAAAGATGCTCAATGGGATTTAGGTTCGAAGATTGGGGTTGTATTTCAATTCACTTAGGAGTACTGTAAAGAATCCACAGCTTATTATCGTGAGCTGTATGCTTGAGATCGTTGTCCTGAGTGCAGACGAAATCCTCAGCAGTACCCTGTTTTTCAGCGCTACGGAGTAAATTTTACTTCAGGATGTCTATATACATTTTATGGTCCATGACCTCATCGACAACATGGATGCTCACCATGCTATTCGGGCTCATACAGTCCCAAACAAATACAGAACCTCCACCAGAACATGACTAACTATCGGACGTAGGTTCTTTTTATTAAGTTCGGTATTTGCTTTTCTCCATACTTTACACTTACCATCGGGCCCAAAAATGTACTATTTTGTATTTGCTTTCTTCTGAAAAAATGAAGTTTCTCTATGTAGAATTCTGTTGGCTTATTTTTTGAGTCTTTTTAATTTGTTGATTTCACTTACATAAAACGTTTTCCTGGCTGTTCTTCCATCATATCTTGTGCGGTTTCATTTTTCATTTCGTCGGCTATTTTGGGCGTACTAAGCTTTGAATTTCTTTTAACCTTTCTAATCTGCCGTTCCTGTGCGACAATAAAAACCACGTTCGATCAGAATGTGGAAGGCGATTTTGTTTATAGATTCTGTTCATTAAACTTTTCACCGAAGGGCATGTTCGTATAACAATTGCATATATTTCTGTCAGTGATTTTCCTTGTTCCAGCAGGTTGACTATGATACGTCTTTACTCTGTTTACTTTGTTTTCTGCTGATTTTTGAGATCGGCTGGAGAGAATATCTGCTCCTGGGTGTATGTATTTCCAATTGTTATTATGCGAGATCCCATGTTCGTCTAAAGGAATGAATATTTTTGTTAAAACGAATGTCCTTTTACTACTGTTTGCCGAAAGCAGAATTTCTTTGAGATCGATATCTTTTTTAGCTTGTTCCGCAGAGGGATTTTTCCGGTTTTGACCCGATAGCCTTAGTTGGTGCCTTATGGTCTGTGAAGGTCACGAGGTCTCTACCTTCGATAAAGTGTTTAAATCGCTTAATAGCTACATATACAACCATGAGTTCTTCGTTGAAGGTCGGATATTTCCTCTCTGCTGGCTTTAGTTGTTTCGAAAAGAAACCTAGTGGTTCCCATCTGTTCCCGTTCGACTGCTGTAGTGCGGCTCCTACAGCTTCGCCTAATGCGTCCACCCACAAACTTACCCTTGCGTTTGAATTTGGGTGTACAAGCAGAGTACAATTTTATTAAAACGCTATAACCTTTTAATAGTTAAGGGTGTGGGGAACTCTTTTATGGCTTAAATCTTCCTTTCAGATGGAAAAATTCCGTCTTCCAAGAAAACCTAGCGTAGGTACAGCAAGAATGCATTTTTGAGGGCTTTTGTACTAATGCCGTGCTTTTACAGTCATGTGAATAATAAGTGAAGATGCCATTTATGTCCCTCTGTTGTTTTGCCGCCAACAAGTATGTCGTATATGTAAACAAATGTAAAATCGGGACAAAGTCGAGACGTCGCTGAAGAATCTCTGGAACGTTTGAGATCCCTTTTTAATTTCAAGGGCACACGGAGTTGCTCAAAAAGACCGCTTGCTGTTGTTACTGCAGTCTTATAAACATCTTCAGCCGCCACTGGACACTGGTATCTGATGATGGGCCCCGTACAAGATCGATCTTCGAAAAAATTTTGCAACTATGAATGTTTACGGTGCAATCGTTTATGTTCGGGAGAAGATACCTATTGAAGAGAGTAGCTGCGCTTAGTTGTCGTCAATCTGTAGAATCCCTCTTTCTGCATCCAGTCCTCTGGGGGCGATTTCAGATGTAAGTGGCCCTTCTGCAAAAGCGTCATGTAGGACTGTCACTGAAGTCTGGTGGGGTCTTAAGAGAAGGAAAGTCGTTAATATTTTACCCACGCCCGGTGGCCGAGTGGGCTGAGGTCCGCAGGTTTTCTCCTCTGTTAGCGTAGGATAAAATCCTGCACAGGGTGCGGCGATATATGTGGGTACCAGTGGGTTGAGGCAATCTCTACTAAATTGTAGAAATTGAATACTCGACAGCTGCGATAACGAAGGTGTGGTGATGGAATTGACATTGGCAAAGGTTTAAGTTTGAAGTTAGTTGTTTGAATCCCTAAGTACATACAGGTGCCCCAATTGTAACTATTCGTGGAAACTCAGATTTTGTATCAATTAAAAAATTGTATATTTGTTGACTTCTACTGTATGAATAAGCGACGTGATGGTTTGCCTATAATTGGTCCTACCCCAATGTCATTCTTGTACACTATAAGTTAACAAGCACTATCACGATGGCAGCTTAGGTTATTACCGCATTGTCGTCAGTGAACAAGAAAGCGCGAAGCTAAATTGACACCTTTCAGGATTTTACGGGAAGTTTGAAATCCATAAATTAGCACAAACTAGAACTTCCCAGGAAGGAGTAAACTTTGAGAGAATCATAATTAATTTTGTCAACACTTTGGCGAACAATTAAGTTTCTTTGCACAATTAAAAGTTAATGGAAGTTCCATTTAGCTGAATGTTTTTCGTAATGTTATCCGTTTAACGTGTTTCAAATAACGATGACGAAATTTTCCTTTATTCCAGTTGGATCCAACAAGTTTTCGTTAAAATTGTTCCTTGGAAAAGTTCTTCGGCTGAGCTGAAGTTTTACCTCCACGTACCCACTAAATATACAATTCCTTCACTTTGGCAAACCAAGTGAGTACTACCATTGGAACACCATGAAGGGTAGCCTACGACCAAGCTCCATGTCTACATTTGTGCCACGTCCTGTAATTCAGGGCACGTACCAAAGTTTTTTGTATCCATGTCTTTCTCAAAAAGTTTACTTTTTAATGTATAAGTCCTTTTGCCTGGACGTGAAGTCTCTTTTTATTGATTCCAAATTCCATCCAAGTTCTGATCATTAGAGGATTATTAAAAATTTTCATCACCAATAGTCAGTCGAGTGATATTTCGGGATGTTATATAATGCTATCTTCAAAGGGTTCAATTTCTAAAAGGCATTTACGGCTAGATGTGACAACATTTCCTTTTATATCTATCGCAGTAAATAGAGGATTATTTCGGATTTGTTTGTATGAATGGGAAGTTTTGTCACAGAATAGGCTATTAGCTTCGAAATCCCTTTCACTTAAAGATTTTTTATGAGATTATATTCACCTTAATTCCCGGGGTGCTGAAAAAAATTGAACCAGATCACGGGCACTTTTTCATTTTTCTCCTTAAAACATATTAGTTAAAAAGGATAAATACATTTATGTACATGTATCTATATAATACTTTAGGTTTTTCCTTTGGCAGTTTTTATTCTATAAATACAGAAAAAAGAACGGTATTGTTTGATGCTCTTAGGTAGCACTTTTCTTAAAGATAACCCCACTAACAGCCAACAGCATTGCAGAGCTGTATTATTTAAATGGTATTTAAATATTTTTGTAATTAATTATAATTACAATTCCTTGGAATTGTGAGTACAATTTTACAACTACAATTCCATGAAATTGTAATTGTAGTTTTTAAATTACAATTCCAAGGAATCGTAATTGTTTTTTACCAATTCCTTAATGAATTCAATTTTTCTAATATAGAGTTTTTCTATTCTCAGTAGGATTCTTTGAAATTTCCATGCCGTTTATCATCTCTCCGCACTTAAGAATGAACGGCTGAGTTGTTTGATATAGAGCTCTGGGTTATACGCGTGTATTGAACTTCGAACGTGGGCTTAGTTCACTTTTAAAAACACGAATCCGAACTACACGGGTATTGAAAATACGAGCTACAGGAACCTTGAAGAGGTTCGAACTACACTGTATTGCAAAAGTTCGAACTACACGTGTATAGAAAACACGAACTACACGAACCTTGCAAAAGTTCGAAGTACACGGAATTTACTAAAGTTCGTGTAACTTATATTTTGCATACACGCGAACCTACTAAGATTCTTACTTTTACATCCAGTGGGAGGATAAAGAATACAAAAGTGTGGAATATATGTTGTATGAAATGAAAAGGGGAAGATGACTTCTATGCAATAGTGTAATAACAAATACTTGTTGCAGGGTGAGGGGGTGGTGAAAAACTCAGTCGAAGTCTAGGAAGGGTTATATATCCGAAACCAGATAAGATAGCGGCACGTATGAGGCCGCAAATGAAAGGAGAAGATGAACTCTATAAGTTCAACAAGACGTGATGATTGCAGGATGAGGGGGTGTCAAAAAGCGCAGTTTAAGGGCCGGTGCACACGAGCGACACTCGCCGCACGGCGCAGAGCGACCTTTGCCGCGGAGTGTCGCAGGATGTCGTGCGGCAGTAAAATTTTTCTGCTGCAAATTGCCGCACAACTTGTAATGCCACTTCGACGAAAGCAAATTCTTCAATTATTTCCGGATGAGTACTAAGTCGTTTGATGAATGGGATATAAAATTAAGAGATAGTATAAAATCTAATGATACAGTCATGAGAGTTGCCGTTAATCCCACGGAAATGCTATCTATAACGCTAAAGTATCTAAGGTTATATGTATAAATATGTATTTTTGTTATGTTGGCCCATTATAAGATAAGGAAATGGAAAATAGGTTTTAACATATATAACTAAACAAAAATGCAATATAAAAATAAAAAAATAAATATTTCTCAAAGGGAAAAGTCAATAATTCCGTTTATATTTTCGCGGCATTTTGCAGCTGGTGTGCAAAGCTCTCTTGACAACCAGGTACGACGAGTCGCGCATGGTCGCCACGACTCTACCATTGCCGCAAAAATTTTTAGGGTCGCACGACACTGAACGCCATTTTGCGGCATTTGCCGCTCGTGTGCATATCTCAATTAAAACACATTACCCTACGGCTTGCGCGACCAAATGCCGCAGAGTGTCGCGCGGCAGAATGTCGCTCGTGTGAGGGTATAGTAGCTGTAACCTGTCTAACTACCTCACAATTTCCATTTCCGTGGAAAATGGCAACTCTCTTTCAATAACTAAAACTAAATCCCCCCATGAACCTAGCGACTATAGGCCTATAGGCCCCTTGAGTTTTCTTTCGAAAGTTCTGGAAAAGTTGGTATACACGCAGATTTCTATATATCTGGACACCAACAACCTTTCAACGCCACAACAGCCAAGCTTTCGTTCTTTTCATAGTTCCGAAACCGTTCTACTGGAAATAACAACCGATATATGTGAGAGTCTTGATGTTAAATTGTGATTTGCGTAGAATTTCCGAATGGGCAGAAGCAACTGATTATCGCTTCTTAATTCTAAAAAATCATATAGCGTAACCTTTTATAGGGAGCGTTTAGATTCTGATACACCTGTTGTGATCGATTTTACTACTTTGTCGACTAAAGAATTTTGGTTTTCAGATTAATAACTGAAGAACATGTAAGCCCAACCTAAATAAGTGTAGCTTACTTCATGCTAACTAAGTAAGTATAGGTATGCCATGGCCGGAGAGCCATCAGTAGTAGTGATTAAGCGATCAGTAGTGATTAAGTCAGTAGGTTAGCCGAGAGTTGACAATAAATGGATTCTGGGTAGTCTGGCTTTTATTTAAGCAAAATCACAATAGCCATAATATATACATATATTTATCAATAACCATATGAGTTGTTGTGACCATGTAAATCGAGTGCTTGGTGATGTTTATACCTGCGGTTATTTGCTGATATCGTCCCTAAACCCTTGCAGATGAGGCTAATGAAAAACCTTGTTGGTTCCTTTTTTTAATATTTCCTCATTTGGATTCAGCATAGGCCTGGAAAATCAACGAAGCTTGTAATAATTGCACGAGATTCTGCAGTAATTACCATTTAGTATCAATCCGGAACCCCTATACACACACACAAGTACTATGATTCTGGTTGGCTTATTGAGGATGGGGTTTTTTTAACGCAAGTAGCCTAACTGAGGTTGTCATATTTAAGATAGCACTGCAAGTTAAGGTTTGTGCAGAAATTTTATTTCAAAACAACTCCTAAATTATTTGCAGACACTAATGCATGAAATAATTAAGAAAGTTCATTCAAAACGTTTTTATGACAATATTGTAATAAAGATTCCCCTTAGTTTTAAAAAACTTCAAGTTCGTAATTCCAGCAGACCTGCCAGTAATAAAATTGCTCCTAAAAGGGCAGACTATTAAGGTAGGTTTTTTAATTTGTTCCGAAGCATTGAAAGCATAAAGTATCGAAAGCATTACATTCCTATAAATCTTTTGGTAGCAATTATATCCAATAAGCCATTCCGAACGGGCATAGCAAGTCATGTCATAAATTGTTCATCTATAAACTCTATACCCTGCAAATGGCAGCAAATTATAAGTTTAATTAGTGTAGTTCACTCTGATGAGTTGTTTATTGGATTTTTGTGTTTTGTGAAAACCTGAGGTTCGTAAGGGCGGATTAATATAACACGAAGGCAAATATTTAAAATGAAAATTTTTGTTACACCCCCACCGTAATCCTCGTGCATGATTTGTTTGCACATTATCGTGTTGTCTATTTAGGGATATGATTTTTCGTTTAAAATTTACTCACTTTGAATATTTAGCTGCAGGTTTAGAAAAAGCATTGTAGAAGTATAGGTCAGAAAGTAATGGAGAATCAGAAAATAAAGTTACTGTAAAGTTCTGTAAGGCTTACAGACTAACTGGGATACAAATTAATACTTCTTATATAATCTAATTTGCATCCCAAAAAAGGAAAGTTGGAGTTTAGTAGAACTAGTTAAAATTGAAATCAAGTAGACCTTGCTCGCAAGCTAACATTCCCGATTCACTGTATGTTACTTGAGTTAATATCCAAGGTAGCATATTGTATTTGTTGTTTATTGTTGCCTTCGTAGGAACCAAATTCTAGGTAATACCTTGTTCTTCCACTGCCCTTTTCTTCTTTTAGGAAACGAGTATTCTTATCCTCTCGACCGAATTTATACTTTAAAAAAAATACTTCATTAAAGTATTTATTAAGAGGATCTTCCTCCATTTGGAAGTAAAAATGGTATTTTAGAATTTCTGACTTGGGTTTTTTGGATAGCTCATTGAAGAGCCCATCCTCGTCCTGGAGGTGGAAAATGGTAATGTTTTCGAATTGCTGAAGTTGAAAACTTGCATCTACTATGAATAGCATCTTAAGCAAATTTTAAAGCCTCACGACTGCCGGTAATCGATGAGCTGTTCAAGCATTTAATTTTTCGTACCAATTAATAGAATACAAAACCAAAATTCTCTAAATCTAGATTTCAATAAATATTTCAAAATTAATTTTACCTGACTCTGATTAAAAACACTGGCTTCCTACGCAAAACCATTTATCACAACAAAACTATTCCTTAGCGGAAAGTAATTATTCTGCAAAGAGATTTTAGGCAGGAAGAGAATATTTTCAATGTTATGAGCATCATATTGTACAACTTCATACAAATCTGGCAGACTTAAGATAACTTTGTTATATGTCTCAAATTAACAGCAACCGGGCTCCCAATGTTTTACTGGAGGGAAATCTCGAAGGTAACTGGAAATGTGGAAAACTCCGCGTTGATTTGATGATGTGAAAGGAAACGACTCCCTAATTATATTCAGTATAAAGTATCTAAGTATCTATTTTCTTAAAATCCAAATGAAAAATTATATCAGATATTAGGTCAACTCCATTTTCTAGGTTTGTTTGCAAAATTGAAATTGTGATTTGAACTTAATATCATTTTAGTAATACTGGTTAGTCCGTTAATCCAGAAGGTGAAGGAAAATTAAGGAAATTATAAAGAGAAACGAAAGGCCCATTTGCAATTCTCAAAGTGACAAAATCCTTAAACTATCGTTTTCTATGAACAAGAGGGGATGGTAGTCCTTTACCAAAATATGAAATCAGTTTAAATAATTCATAGAGATGATATTAAAAAGTCGTAGAGCACTCTACTACTTGCGTCTACACGAGAAAATTTTCTGTACTAAAAATTTTGAGGTTATAAACTCTACCTCTCTAGCTCTCGTTAGGGCTCTATAAGAATGTTTATATATATTTGCCATCCCTACACTGATTACAACGTTGATGATGAACCGCTTGAAGGCCTGTGGAGTTTTATGAAGATAATTATATTTCGAACTATGGTAGAACACAATTGGATTGTAACGATTGTAAAATTAGCCAATCTACTCCACTCAATCCATTTGGTATTACAGTGCCATTTCTACGGGAATTTAATTTTGAGAAAATAAGTACGGCATGAATTTTCTGAAGTTTTCATATCAAAGAGGAGAATTACAACCGTCTCTCGTTGCTAGCTTAAAGCTTGAGCCATTTTTGGTCAGGATTCTTGGCGAGGATATTTTATTTTTGCTAATACTACTGTGAATATATTGTGGAAGGTTATTTTTGTCAACATTATATGAAGATCGAGTTTTTGTCTTTTTTCTTTTAGCAAACTTATCAATTTGGGAAACAGTCAAAAGTGGCCGAGAGCTAATACCTGGAAGGGGGTTGACGTCGTTGAGCAAATCCGTATTTCATCAAAAAGTTGCCATGAATGTAAGGTTGCATTGCTAATATTATTATGAATATGTTGCCTGATGATGCATCTTTTCACCACTTTTTTACAATTTACTTCAGAATTTAATTACTTCAGGACTTCCAGGTAACTGCCTTTGTACACCATGTGACGTTTTAGATACCCCTAGATATTTCTTTTCCCTCAATTTCACGCTTGGAAATTTTTCTTTTTCAAAGGCAATGTAGTCATTTAAATGCTTATAAGTCCTTTCAATGACAAGATCAAAGTTGCCACTTATTTGAAAGATTAACTATAGGAGGAGGGAAGCGGTGGGAAGAGGGGATTCACATAAGTTTTTCTCCTCTGGACTTATATAGAATCGTTCGAGGGATATCCAAGCCCTCTGCCAGGAGCTGTCTTAGTTGATGCGCGTGGGAGAGTTCCTAAGCAATTCTCTAAGCTCGATGTCTCTTGTTATTTCGAGCATTTGTTTACTTGTTAACTGTCGCAAGCTACCTATAGGGCAGCCAGCATTCTGCTCTGTCGTTTCGGTATTTTCCAGGTACACTTTGCGTGTGTCCTTCTCCAAGATCCCCATTTCTCGCTCCATGCTTAGAACTTTTCTTCTGGACGATCCACATGGCAACCTAATCACTTTCTTAACCTCTCGGTAAATTGTCAGGTTTTCCCATCGATTATAATGTTTTTTATGACTCATTTTTCGATGAGGCCCTTCACCATGCCTCCTCCAATGGCGAAAAATAGTTCTAAACCTTGGAGCCCATAGCCGCCCCTGCTTTGAAAAAGTCTCAGATTTTTCATTCCCGTACATCCTTAAGTGTTCTCTAACCCAAGTCCTTTAAACCCTGATTGAATAAACGCTATCAAAAGTACAACAATGGTATTAATTTTTGCTAACTTATATTTAGCTATCATCTCAAATATTTTCAAGCCGGGTATCCTCGGATTATGTTTTATATCATGTTCTCTCTACATCGAAATTACGTAATTTTAACACATTTTCCAAAACCACCTTCAAAATTACCTGATTTCCTATACATTGAAGTAATTTCAAAATCACATAATTTCGAGGTAATTCTGACAAAATTATGTAAATTCCCACGAACGTTCCTAATTCAGCGAAATTCACCACAGCGAATTTACAGGACATTGGCAAGTGCCATCCTACTGACATTTGTTCCATTTTGTATTTTAATGTTGTCGTGTAGCTGATTTGGATGCAAAGTATAAACAAAATGGAGAACGAAAGAAAGCAAAAAAGAAAATACAAAAAAACACCAAAAAAGACAATTTAAGTGGAAAATAATCTTCACGACTTTAACACCCCGAAGTCAAAATCGTCAAAAGAAACCATGTCAGTAGCAGTGTGAACTCTCTTCGTAATTTCAAAATAACAGCCGAAATTACGTAATTTTGACCAAAGCAAAAATATGTTCTCCATTCATTTCAATCAACATTTCATCGACTGCTAATATTCAAATATATTTATTATTACTATTATTCTTAAATTAAATACCTTCTTTTAAGGTATTAAAAGCTACGGCGCAAAAGTCAAGACAGTTCACTTTATACGTTCGAGCACCGTTTGTTAAAGTGATGTCTTGTTTAGAAGAGCACTGAGCTCAATTTTTGTTTTCAATTATGATATTTCCAATCTGATCATTATTTATGTTTTTCTTTCTTTAAGGCATCTAATGGCCCTCCCAAATTATTTATTTGGAGTTTACTTTTCTGCAACTTTCTTGGCAAATTACGAACAGGATTTTTCAATCTCATGGCTGGTTTATATTTGGCTGTTTGGTTTTAGCAGTTTCATCAAGTGTTAAATTTACTAGAAAATTGGAAGTGAAATTCGAAACAACTTCCCTATAAAATTCCATTTCTAAGTGCTATTCCTTGCTACTCTTATCCAATGCAGAATTCAATATTTTGTTGAAAAGAAAATGGAGATGGATCACCCAAATTGCAAACTAAAGTACTCTTCGCATAAGTGTCTGGTTGTCTTCAGTTGGTGCAGTATTATCACTTTCCTTTGAAATTTAAACAGTAATCGGTAAGAACACTTCATGAACTTTACTCACTCTGGGCAATTGCCTTTGCTAACTTGGACAGGAGATATATAAAAGTTATTGTGTTTCAAACAATATTTTTTATGCAATTTTTGATACTACTCGTTTTCAAATTCACAATATGATATTAAAGACCAGCCTCGTTTTTTCATATAAATGTAGTATTTTAGAGGCTTGATACATTTGCTAAGAAACTAATTTAGTACTATTTTACTTGCATAACCTATTTATAAGAAACTAATCAGTGGGTGGCATGTATTTTACCACCCTAATAGAAAGTATCTTAGAAATACAAATGTATCTTAACAGAGGTGGAAAAGTGTGTTTGAGTTTTGCTTACTCACAGCTTTCATTTAAACATCTATTGGTTCTAGTTTGATGTGGTCAACGACTCAGAAAAATTTGTTAACGGAATTCAAAGTGAAACGCAATTCTGATTAATAACATTAAGAAGCAAATGGCGTAGTCAGTATTAATATGAGGACAGATTGTGTTGGTAGTATTCACATGATGAGAAGTAAATATGAAAAAAGACTGCAACGC
>QYTT01083830.1:17972-49001 GCA_006980735.1 Dasypogon diadema
TTCATCAAGTGTTAAATTTACTAGAAAATTGGAAGTGAAATTCGAAACAACTTCCCTATAAAATTCCATTTCTAAGTGCTATTCCTTGCTACTCTTATCCAATGCAGAATTCAATATTTTGTTGAAAAGAAAATGGAGATGGATCACCCAAATTGCAAACTAAAGTAGGTACTCTTCGCATAAGTGTCTGGTTGTCTTCAGTTGGTGCAGTATTATCACTTTCCTTTGAAATTTAAACAGTAATCGGTAAGAACACTTCATGAACTTTATTCGCTCTGGGCAATTGCCTTTGCTAACTTGGACAGGAGATATATAAAAGTTATTGTGTTTCAAACAATATTTTTTATGCAATTTTTGATACTACTCGTTTTCAAATTCACAATATGACATTAAACACCAGCCTTGTTATTTCATATAAATGTAATATTTTAGAGGCTTGATACATTTGCTAAGAAACTCATTTAGTACTTGCATAACCTATTTATAAGAAGCTAATCAGTGGGTGGCGTGTATTTTACCACCCTAATAGAAAGTATCTTAGAAATACAAATGTATGTTAACAGAGGTGGAAAAGTGTGTGTGAGTTTTGCTTACTCACAGCTTTCATTGGTTCTAGTTTGATGTGGTTAGTTTTAAACGATTTTATTTAACTGTTGGTTAGTTAGCTGGTTTGGGTTAAATCTTGAAGCCGATTTTTCTTTCATAATCTTTTATTTGACTGACACATGGGTGCAGACTTCTGAAGATGTTAAGCGAAGTGTTTATAGCAAAGGTAGCGACTCAGAAAAATTTGTTAACGGAATTCAAAGTGAAACGCAATTCTGATTAATAACATTAAGAAGCAAATGGCGTAGTCAGTATTAATATGAGGACAGATTGTGTTGGTAGTATTCACATGATGAGAAGTAAATATGAAAAAAGACTGCAACGCATAGGAAAAAAATCTCTTTCACACAATTTGTTCCTTATTTTAATATGAAAGAGGGCGGAACTTTTTACAAAAAAAAAAGAGAACTACGGACTATTCCCGCTAAGTTTAGTGAAAATATCTTAGTCGATCCCTAGCGTATGTAGAACCCCATCTACCTTTTACCTGCGGCGGTTTTTTTCAAGTCGGTGAGTCTATATTAATTCGAACCCAGTTCACCGATGATAGCGACATTCACCTGTTCCTATTTCATGAAAAAATATTCTGTGAAATAATGGATTCAAACTCTGGTGACATTGACGTAAAAACATATCACTTCTTCTACGTCAATGTCAGCTCAAGATATGAGTCGATGGAGTCGATGAAAATTTTTATTAAAAGTGTCGAAGATTTTTTTGAAAGTTGCACAGAATGTTGAAAAGTACAATTGGCTATTACATTCTCGTCAAAGTAACATAGCTCAATATTAGCATCAACGTAGTTCATTTGTCCTTCTGGGTGATGAGGAAGTTCTAAAGGACGAAGTGGGAGGACTCAAATTCGTGTTTTGCACATTTATTTTCGCTGAATATGCAGATATTCACTTTGTTTACTAATTTCTGTTAACTAGTTCCTTACTAATGACGAACTGTAAAAATAAATGTACAAATAGAAATGCCCTTGATTATGGATAATGGAAAGTCCAAGAATTAAAAAAAAATTAATTAATCTGTTATTTAGCATTGAATTCTCTTACATCACCGAAACTGTTAGATAGCTTAGGTTGATATGTCGCGGAACAAAATTCAGTTGAATTTAATTTCGATACTAGGCTAGGTCAATTACGCTGGGAGGAATTTTAAATTTAATAATAACAATAACAGGTAAATACATTTCAGTTAAAAATGAAAAAATAATATTCATTGTAACGCGTTTGTGTTTATACAAGTTGATTTTTCTGATGTGAATTGGAGATATTGTACAACCTAATACAGTTAGAAAATGGATTCATCTTCAGATGAATCAAACCGGAATTTCAGTGCAAAGGTATTTTCTGTAATTTTGGAAACCCAAGATATGGAACAAAGAAAAAATAGAAAATAGAAAAAGGATAAGAAATGAATCTAATTATGCACAAAATATAAGAAAAATGAAAAGAAATAATGCTAAGTTAATTTGTAGCAAATTTTTTAGAAATAAGAATTGCCTTATCTCAAAAAAATGTTTCAATCTCTTAAAATATGAAGAGAGAAAATCTAATTTTGGAGACTTTTGGAAACTGAAGGATTTTTAAAAACAAAACTTATTTCTATGTGCCGCACATAAGAAAACAATAAAACAAAGGAGACCCAGAACTCTTTAAAGGAAAATAAAAAGGCATCTATGAATATTTTTTATCTTATAATTATCTTAAAGTGAGAAAATGGCCGCGTTACCTCGAAAACAAATGAAGATAATAGAAGATCACATTTTAAGTTTTCCTGTCTACGAAAGCCACTATACCAGAGCTCGTCATTCTGCAAGTTGAAAATACTTAAGTACCGATGTAGATATTAGAAAAATGTGTGATCTTCACGTTAAGAAATATAGGGGATATAACGAAGAATATGTTAATGAGTGGACATACAGGAAAGTATATAATAGGGAATTCAACTTTTTCATTCTCCCCGCAAAAATATTTGCCAAAAATGTGATTTACTAAAGTTTAAAATTGAAGCAGGAAAAAACAAAAGAAAATCCCGAAAAATATTATGGATTCTCATTTGATTTACAAAAGGCACTTCCTTTTCCCAAACATTCTTCAGTTTCAGTAGTCTATTATAAGCGAAATATGTATGTGTACAACCTAGGCTTTCATAATTTTCATAATAATGATGTCCAGGATGTGTATATGGGATGAGACTATAACATCAAGATCCCAAGAGTGGCATCATGTATTTAAAAAGATATTAACAATGTTCCAGTGCAAAACCATGTAACAGCTTATATTAAAATAGAATTTATATGAATGAGGATGGTTTAATTTGCTGACGACAATATCGAAGTAATTGATCACACATTCCTTTTTGCCGAACGATCGTGATTTTTGTGCGATAGAATAAAAAAACAATTACTTATAAAGGGTGTTACAATCAGACGGATCGATGTTAAACGTCAATTAAATCAGTGATGTACAAAAATTAGGATTCCTTTAATGGAACATGCTATTTGATCCATTACAATTAAGTGTGAAAGATAATGTCCTCGCTCCGACTCGTATATCAAATTTTTTATAACATCTCGGCATAATTGCTCCTCAATCTCATCAATGTGCCGTGAAATCTTGTCTTTGGGTTGCTGTATGATGGCTGACTTCTTGACATAGACTCTACTCTTCAGATGGCCCCAAAACAGAAGTCTAATGGTGTCAAATCGCAAGGTCTCGGTGGCCAACTGACTTCACTGTTTCGGTAGATTATGCGGGGAGATGTGGCATTTGGCGCCATCTTGTTGAAACCACATAAAATGGATGTCATAATCTTCCAATATTGGTGAGAAAAAGTTTTTTAACATTGCGTGGTAGCGCTCGCCATTCGCTGTGACCAAATTCCTAATATTATTTTCAAAAAAAGTGTTCCAATGTTTCCTCCAGCAAAGAATGCACACCATGGAGCACGTACTGGCTTCTTAACATCTTCCACAGACCCGGTTTCTTGGACTTTCTTCGCAATTTTGCTAATAGCACTCTCTGTTGGTCGATTATGTGGGCCGAAAAAATCACAAAGAGGGCGAAATGCACTTTTGTTTGAACGTCCATTTTCGTTATAGGCTTCAATAACTTTAATACGCTGTTCAATACTCAACTTTTCCATGATTCAACTTGTAAATGAATGAAGATGTCAAAACAAAAAACTAACCTAAAAAAACAATTGACCTTCAAACTCCGTTCACATTTAACATCCGTCCAAACTATTGTAACACCCATTACATCTCTAAGCATTATTATCAACTAATAGCACTAAGTAGTAGAAAGAATCCATTTTCAGTGAAAAATTCTGCAGGAAGATGTCGATCCAACAAAACAAGTGAAAGAAACAACTACAACAAGAACAAATACAAATACATGGATGAGGTTTTCAAAATATGCTCCATATAGGATGTTTTGCAAAATTTATTTAAACGACGATGCCGAATTCCATGTTTTAGACCTTGCACCCAGGAAGAGAAGGGCACAAAGGTACGGAAATATCCACTTACTTCCATTATACAAAACTAATAGAGCAGTAACAAAGGAAAAGTATTGAGATATTATGGATTTACAATCCTATATCTCGCCAATCTATCGGGAATATTTTTAGTCACTGCAAATTCAAAATTCCATTCCCGAAGAAGAAGAAGAAAACCAAAAATGATAAAAATTAATTACTTGGAAACATGGACTAAACGAATAATTTTGTTTGCAACTTAATATTTTTAATAAGATTCATTATTATTTATTGTGACAAGTCACTTTTAAGACATTCATTTAATTCTGAAAATGGTCTGAGACCTTTGAAGTTTTAAAAATCACATTTTCTTACAAGTTACACACAAAATTTCACAATCATAAAAAATTCTTCCTTTTCAAGAGTAAATATTCCCTCAGCTATTTTATTATATAGCACAAAAATATTTTTTGATCAAACTCAAGCCTTTAAGTATCCCAAAATGAGGAAAATATGATGGCCACTTTCATAATCAGAGGGGCACATAATGAAAACAAATCCCTACAAAATCATACTTTAAGCAATGATTTCTAAATTTGAATCAAATTTGTAGATAACTCGAAAACAATTACGTTGGGTACTTTTTCAAGATGAGGTCTGACATAATTTGGAACTGAAGTGAGATTTAATTTAGAAATTGCACAATTTGCCCCATCTTCATTGAGTTAAGTTGTAGCTACGATATTGAAATCTTTAAGTGGTTGCATTAAGATCTTAGGTTCTTGAAGTCTTACTGTTTTATTGGTGTTATTAACAAATGGGTTTTTTATGAGACCTGGTTCAATTTGGTCCCTCTTGATGACTATATCATTTGAATTTCCTTGTTTTATCCTATTAATGTTTACGAATGATATCGCATTGCGATGGTATATCATAATGGAATTTGACGTAGAACTATTCAATATTGGGAATTATATTGACTCATTGGACATGTTTAATGTAAGTGTTCAGGTATCATAATCAATTGTAGCCTTAGATTTGGTGAGGAAGTCTAATCTTAAAATAGCGTCAGTCTCAATGGATAAATTGTAGTCTAGAATTTAAATATAATGTGAATATAAACAACCAATATCAACGTATCAAATGACTTAGTTGTCAAATTAGTTCATGCAGAACAAAACGAAAATCAAGAAGTAACTCTCTTCTTACCTGGATAGAAAGTTTCCCTTCTGACCGCTCCATTCGCATTACTTTGGACGGTACTATCTCAAATGTTTATGATATCAATGCCAGTGTGTCGTAAGGCTATGTATTGTCTCCCATTCTCATTCTGCCCGTTATTAACGATTTCTTATCACTCACTTCCATTCCGACGACAGCACCCTTGATTTCACATACCCATTTGGATCAATTGCTGACTTTTGTGGATATGTTAATGATAATAACCAAGCTCGCATGATTGTATCACTTAACGACGACAATATTAAATTTTTCGCCTAGGGCAGGGCCAAAATTCAAAGCTGTCTGATTTTTTTTTTCAAAAATACCCCTAACCCTCCTCCACCTCTCTTAGTCAATGGGATAATTAGAAAGCAAGCCAATGCCATGAATCCACGCGATTTCAGACCTACTATTATTTTGCCAGTGCTTTCTAAGATTGTTGATAGAGTTCTTCATAGGCAAATTGTTGTTTATATAGATAGTAACAATTTACGTAGTTCGATGTCCGCTTTTAGCCAGGCGACAAGTATTTGTATGTGCATCTAAGTTCTCCAAGCCGCGTCCTCTTTCTTCTGGTGTTCCTCAGGGGTCCTCTTTTCTGTTTGTACATCAATGAATACACATGAATGATGTAGATAAAGATAAGTTCTTGGGCTCACAGTAACAAGCTTAAGCTAAATCCTACAAAATCTCAGGCGATACTTATCTACAACCATAGTCTTGATAAAACTAATCTACCTCCAGTTATCTTAAATGACACTGTAATACCTTTTTCTTCCTGCGTTAAAAATCTAGGCCTTATTTTCAATGAAAAGTTTACTTGGTAGAACCATATCAATGCTGTTACTGGTAAGATATATGGCATGCTGAAGAGGTTGTGGAAAGTCGTGACCTTTACCTCACGAAAACTTAAACTTAGCTTTTAGCTTAGCCTCTTAATTACATACATTACTTATGGCGATTCTATCTTTTGCAAACTAGACAACACAAAGCGTAGGAAAATCAGTGGTGCATTCAACTCATGTGCTAGATTTATTTCAGTGTTTGCAAAGGAAATTTTGGGATGTTCTTTAAATGTCTACTAAGATTTTCGAGTTTGCTTAACTGTTTGGAAAATTGTTAACCCGTTGCTTCCAGGATATTTGTTTCATCGTCTTCAACCAGTCGCAGCGAAGCCTGGAATTAGCAATCCCTTCTCACTAATTATTATTAAGTTCGAGGGCCCTATTCGTCTATGGGATCAGATTATGGTTGAGATACGATTGCAGCGTACCATCAGCGGTTTCAGGTCGGAATGTTTGGGTTATCTTTGCAATGTACATTGATCTGTGGAGACGGATTGGTGGACATCCCCTAGCTCTCAAAACGTTTCTATTTCTTTTTGGATTTCTTCTTTTTGTTAAGAATAGTTTTGCTTCTTGAATACATATCTTCTTTAGTAGTTTTTAGGTTTTGTATTTAGTTGCTATATTTTATTCCTTTTCTAGTTTTGTTTTATAGCTTTAAGTCTGCACATATGTAAGAGTTATTTGTAACTCAGTTGTGCCTAAAATAAATAAACTGAATTGAATTGAAATTGAAACATCTTAGAGGTTCAGATATCCAACTATCTTAGTTGGACAGATCACATCTTTGCTAAGGCAAAGAATGCGGTGAAGTTCCTGGGCTTTCTGCAGAGATGCAAAAAATACTTTAGCCCATTTGACCTAGCTCTCATCTACAATGCTCATAATTAAACTTGAATATAATTCACACATTTGAACAGGGATACATCCTGTATTGCATTGTCCGCGTTGGATAAAGTTCAAAAGAAAGCATTTAAGCTCATCGGTGACGACACAATTACCTCTAAAAATGATTCTCTAGAGCATTGCCGCAATTTCCCTTGCCATATGCTCTTTTCTGGCTATTTTAATGGTCATTCTTCCAAGGAAATCTTTGGTCTGATTCCTTGCGTAGAGCAATTTCCGCGGGTATCACGCGAACCGACTTCATCCCTTCATCTTCTAGACAAGACCTAGCAGAACAGTGAAGTTTTGATAGTCCTACTCGGCGGAGGTAATTTTTGTTGGACTCTAGCCGATTGACATTGATTTCTTTTCTTTTCTCTTCTTTTTCTTTTTTATGTAATCTCCTGCATTTTTGAATTAATCTTCATTTTTTTATTCTTATTCTAATTACTTATTTTCTTTTTCCTTTTGTTTTGTTAATCTTGTTTCGAATTTAAACTTTTCACTTTGGGTTGCATATTATAAGATCTTGTTATCTTGGTACAATGAATAAATCATTATTGTTGTTGAACTGAACTTTACTTCCGCTCAACCTGTTAATGCCTTTTCCTCATCCTAACTTTCCTTTTTGTCAATGCTGTGCGTAGTATTACAGGGCATCTCCTGAGCCATGGCTGCACCGTAAAAAATTCAGTGAAAAATTTGTAATTTTTCTCCTGACTGGTAAAAATACCTGTGCTTTCAATATTATACAGTGTTGCCAACTCCTCTGCTTTTTATTATTGCGATATTAATAAGTAGCATGTAAATATTTTTAGTATTCGAAAATAATGATTTTGGCGCAGATTTATTCTATAAAATAAATATCTGGAGCTTTTTCGAATAAACGCATACTAGATATTGATACTAAAATTGCTTCAAAATATAACTCTCTGCAAAATAGGGCACTGAACTAAAATTTTTTCAATTAAAGATAAGGCCAAAAAATATATAGATGTATTGTTTTATATATCTATCCTTTGCATCCTTAAAACTTTATTTAACATTTTGCGGGGAAGGCAAACTCATCAACCGCTGAGAAGAATTTTGATTTTTCTGAGTTAACGTCTTCCTTTAACGAATTGAATTTTTTAAAATATATAATATTTCTATAAATAATTGACGAAAATAAATTAATTAAATTGAATAAAATAAAGTTTCTTTCGCTATACAATTTGGTATCTGTCTTGCTTGTGTTATTCAGAAAAGTTCATTTATTTAACTTCTTGAAGTTCATCCCCAAAGTGGGTTTTTTGATTGGGTCGGAGCCAATATGCAGATTGTTGCCTACGATTTTGGGGATGTTATTTGCTTACTAATTGCCCTATGCTCTTTTGTGGCTAGTGACAGAATTTCTCTGTTTTCCCCAAAGAGCAACTCAACTCCAAATTGAGTCTGGACTCCAAGCTCTGTGAAGATTCTATGTCTGTATCTATATCCATCATCTCCAATCTTATTTTCTTACACAAAATTTGAGCCATCAGTATCTAAACGGGGGCTCTGCGTAGAGATTTAAACTCCCGATTCGACTGAATTCAACAGCAACCGTCATTGAAGTGACCATTTAGTTTTCATTGTATTGGATACTATCGCTATCAACATTTTTTTTGTTCCCTTATTGATCTGCTTTCAATCAATTTCAATTTCACTCAGTTTTCAGTGTTCAGCGAGGATCCTTTGAATTTACATAATTGGTTGGGAATTCGGTTCCGACATCACTTGAGCAATTATTTATTATCTAACTATTTCATACCACGTCTCAATTGCATCTTTTGCTTATCTCTTTAATTTGTTTTTTGACTAAGTGTCTGTTTCAGGCAGCAAATTTTTCACTAACATGCAATAGAAAGCACATCAGTAAATTTTAATGAACCCTATTGTATCATCTCAGCACAAAATATGAACAACAGAAATTTATAATTATGATTTATACCTATTTGCAAAGTTCAGGTATGGGTCCCCACCTATAATTGATTCCTTGGAAAATCAATCAGTGAATAACGAAACCAAAAATGAATCAAATCAAATGATTTGCTCTCGCGATACCCGAATAAGATACAGACACAGTATTTATGCCACGAAATATTATTTGCGGAACCAACTCCTGGTTGAGTACTTGTTGGCTTCCTTATACGCTTTGGTAGCTCACTGGTGTTTTCGTTGCTTCCAAACGGGAACATGATCCAGTCAAGGGTTCAGTTTTGGTAATGCAGGCACGTACTCAAGATGAACGATTGTAGGGTATGTTGAATTTGATTAGAGAGTTTTGTTTTCCCAAAAGTTGTTACCACTTACTCACGAGTTGGTATTCACCTCTGCAAGCATATTCAAGGAAGTTTTTCCTTAGTTCTGAATTACAGTTTTTGTGTTTACCTAAAAGAAATGAAATTTACGTTCTTCAGACACAAGGAGCATGGTAGATCCAGTCCTTTCATAAAACTGAATTTCTTCTGCATGTAGTTTCTGGATATAAACTACCTAAGAAGAGATAAGGCACGAGTAGGGTAATGCTGGAAAATTATTTCGATTATGACTGTGACTTAAGGGATCCGCTTCATAGCTGTGATAAGTAGTTGGCAATTTTCGCTAAAATTAAGTGAAAACTGAGATTACGTATGCATACTTTAACAGAAACTTGCATAAACCATTTTCATCGTATTAAGTTCTAATTTAAAAAGTAAATAGAGTCTTTGCTATTACTTCAACAGAATTATTCTATTGCTTAAATTAAAATAGTTTTATTAATGAAAAATATGGGCAAAAAAGAGAAGGACTAGGTAACGAATTTGTACAACTGCTTTAATTTCCATCTTTGCAAAAGTTAATTACAAGTAATTTTCTTTTTCAAAATGTCACATGTAACAGCCGGTGGCCGAGCGAGCTGATTTTCACTTCTGTGGGCGCGGTTTTGATTACCTTAAAGGGCACGATGAATTTCATGGAAAAAGTTGTGTGGCTTACTTGTAACATTTATCAGGTTAAAATTTCCCAATCTCTTTTTCCCTAAAATTTCCTTCCTCCTAAGCTGTGCTGAGTGTATCATAGGGTTGCCCCCTGAGCTTAGGCAATACCTTAAACAAAAGGGGAAAAATCAAAGCCCTTTTCTCGTTTTCCTGGGTAGATTTTTGTAGATTACGTATTTTAGAAGATACGATATTGAACTGTATCTATTTCTAATTAAAGAGACATTTATTTTTTTGAGTGCTATTTTATTATTACATAGATTACTATGTTGAAAATTATTTTAAATGAAGCCAGAATGGTTTTAACCTTAACTAATCGCAAAATAAAAAGAAAATGAAAAAAATTTTCTATAAACAATTCAAGACTTCAGATTTCTGACTTAAAGGAAAGCCAATGTTTTAGCTCTGGATGTAAGGGGACTGTACACTTAATTTAATTTGAAACATCGATTGGGAAAGTATTACAACGAGACAGCTACCATGAAGCATGATATTTTAAATGTGATTATCTTGATACGACATCTTTTTATTGCTTTGGAACATAATGCTTCTAATTTTCACCAAACTGTAGTAAATACTTTAACTTTGGGATCATCTGGCCATTCTTTTGATTACTGTATTCTGTAGCAGTCTCCGCTACGTGTTCATTTTGTTTTATTATAAATAAGATTTTTAAATATGACATCTTACTTTTGTGGAATTTAAGATTACTTAATTAAAAGAAAATAAATTCATCGAATTGTTAGCCTTTTAAGAAGAAAATCTAGTGTGACCAAATAATTTTAGCAGGCAGTGTAATCTGCTGTGTCTAAATTTATTTGTGTAATGTATTTATTCAGGACACTTTGCTTTTGCGCACCAAAATTCATAAAATTCATTACATCAGTTTTTAGAAACGGACACTTTGAAAATATGCCATTCTTTCAATTTTTTTAGACATACATTTTTCTGGGAAAAACTTGAGAGGAATTATGGCACTGATGTCACCGTCACTCCTCGAAGAAAGTCAAATTTGTCCTATATTCTAATAAAATTATTACTTGAGAATTTGTAATACTTTCATTATTTCCATATACGAACTCTTAAACACGTCCGATAGAATTTCAAGGCCCCGCTCTCTTAGCAATGCAAATACCTCAGGATTAAAAGTTATTTCATTTTGCTGTGGCACACTTGAAAGATTCAAATTTTGAAGCCCTGGTACTTGGATTAAATAAAAACACTGAATTCTACTTTTCCAAAGCTGCAAATACTCCTGATACTTTCTTATTTGCACTAATTCACAAACATTTTCGCACTGAATTTGGCTGCTTTCACTATTAAAAACAATATTTTCAAACATTACTCTTATTTATTGTAAATTTCATAGAAGGTAATAAGTCCAATGCAAAAGAAATACACAATTATGCCGATAAAATCCCGGTAATGTTGTTAACTAGGAAGCCAAATTGATTTCGTCTGAACAAAGTTAATTTTCACTTAATTCATGATAAATATTACCATGTACAAGACAATACAATAATTATTGTTCTTAGCCAGGAGTACATAGTTAATTCAACAATATCTCACCTTATTAACTTTACAATGACCTAGTCAAATCCACAATGATTGCAAAATGATTGTCAAAATCTCGAATGCTCTCTTTAAAATCGCACTCTGGGCTAACTTAAATAGAATTTTGTGTTTTATAACTTTCCCATTGAACTGAAAAAATTTTAAATTCTTGAATTACTTCTTAAATGTTTTTGTGATATTTAGAAATTTTTGTGCGTCAGCATCAACAGCATTCATAAAGGACACAATATCAAATTAAGAGAAAAGTTTTTTTTTTATAAAGAACTCCTTCCATAGTTATGTTCTTCTGTTAAATCAAAGTATGCATCCGTAACAATATTGCGGATAGCTTTCAAAAGCAGCAATTTACACAAAGGACTACAAAATGCTTAAGGATTTTTGTCAGCACAAAGCAATCTCGAACAGTGATAGAGACATTATAGAACTGAAAAGATATGTATTTAAGCTGAAGCGAATCACCAGATCACAAGGCAAAAAAATCCCTATAAAGTGTTTAAATGAACGCTATTGAGAGCTTTCAGAACAATGGCAGTTGTTATCAATGAGATGTATTGAAATTGCCGGCTAACTATTACCACTTGGATGAGCCAAGAAAATAAAGATAAGGGACTACGAAAGGTATTCTCCGTTCTCATTATTTGCGATTTATTGAATGGACTGGATGCTTTTAAGTGGGTTATACCCAGGATTTTACTACGGTCCATAGAACATTTACCTCCCCTGAACAATTGTTTCTTCTTGGAGATGTTCGTTAGAACGTGTCAAGTTCAGCAAAAGATCTTCCTGAAGCTGGTGTGAGTGCCAAGTTAAATTTAAACTGGTCAGTAATGGTTTCGTGATTGTTCTAAACGTTTTAATATCTACTGCTGTTTTTAAATTTCATTGAAATAAAAAACGCATCAAGGGTATTAAAATCGAACTCCGATTAAATTGAAAAAGGAAAAAAGTGGCCCAAATACCGAAGGAAACACTTCCTGTTAGTTCTTTTATTAGTTTCATACAAATGAAATCGATTTCTGTCATTGCGTCATATCCCTAGGTGTGAATATATATAAATATATCTGCTCTGCTCCAATGCTCCTCTATTTAACTGGGGGAAAATGTCTTTTTCATAAACGTAAAGGCGACAGACGGCAGATGACAATACAGCCAAGGGACATTATCAAATCGTACAGATATGGGAGGCGGCAGAAAAACCCATATTTCATACACATCTCATATTCCGAAATTTGTGGCGAAAGGGGGCCTAGTTCCATCGTTGAGTAAACATTTCTGGGGGATGCCTCCGAGAAAGGCTGTTTATTCAGTACTGTGGCTGGCCTTTGGCCAGAATTCTGTGATATCAGAAACGGCAGAAAGTGCATTCATTCCCCTAAGAAAACGACGATAGCAATAAATTGACCCTCATGAATTCATCCTCTGTTGTCCCAGATTTTTATTTTATTTCCTCGATTTATATTAAAATACTTCAAAATAAGGATTTTGCTGGTTGTTACGGGTTGGTAATTACGGAATCGCATTTAATCCGCTCAAGATCGACAAGTAAATTCTATGTGCAATAATGTTAGAACCTAACTCTTTAAGGACTTCAGTAAAAGTAAGTTTCGAATAAAAATAAAACCACTTTTTTGGCTTCTGTTATCCACTTCCACTGTGAGAAAAATTAGGCTAGTGGCTTAACTGTAATCACTGCAGATAGGGAAACTCATCTCTGGAAAACCAAACCTACTGATTAATGTTCACTTCTAACCACTAACTGTTGCAAACCCCGTGGTGCTCTCTTATCAGCAGGAAAATCTCGGACATTAGTAGACGTCAATGGGATTCGTATCTGAGATCCATGAGTCATGAGCTACCGCGTTATCTAATGCACCAACAACTTTCTAAATTATCAGAGTCAAAATAATGAAATAACTTCACAAAATGCAGTGGTGCCGGTAGATATTTCAATACTTTGAGAAAAATTTAGAAAATTATGTTGCTGCGCTATTTTGTTTTATTTGATTACCCGCAGAGAAAATTCACAGAATAAAAGAACAATGAAGCTTTAATAAGAAAACGTTGTTGTGATAATTTTGATTGGAGGAGTCTAGAAACCATATCCAAAGCCACAAAAAATTCATAAAACTTTTTGCGGAAATCTCAATTATGCCCTTGTAAGTGGATTACGTTCGAAGTTGGCTCGCCTTTTTATTACCTCATTTATTTGCTGTTTCGACATACTATCCCAGTAAAACTTGTAAGCATTACCAAGTCGATTTCGTAATCACTACCTGTAATGGCAATCGCTTAATCTATTACAGTGTGGATTACCTTAACACGGTCAGCTGCATTACTGGAAAGGCCTTAATTTATGAGTGGAAAGTAAGGCGCTTTGGAAGGCATTCTATTTTCTTCTAAAGTGCGTTTCAAGTGGTTACCAGCCACTGTACTTAGGAGTGAAAGGTGTAATTAAAAGTGTAATGGATTTCGAAAAAACAGCACTGGACTTATTATATGGCTTTGTTTCTATGACTTAATTTTCATTCTTACTGACTAACAAATAAGACGGCCAACCTGGAGGCAACTTTTTTTTAAGTTTTTTAACTTGTTTATTGTGTCAAAAGAAACTCACAAACATTTTGCAAAATTAAATATGGATACTCTCCAAAAACCTGGACGCAACGGCAACCGGCAGAGAACTGTCACAGTGCACACCAACTGCTGAGTGCATAACCCAACTTCTGTTTCCAAAGCAAGCTGAAGTACAGTCCGGACACAGACCTACACTACAAAAAGGATTGTTTATTTTTTGAATAACTTTCTCTCTCACTTCTAATTACTTCTAATATTGCACAAAACTGAACAGCTTCGCATAAACAACGCTCATATTCGAACCACAAATTGTTCCATTCGCAGAATACTTTTTACACACAGAATTGACAATAGCAAATGTGTCATTGCTTTTCTCTTAAATATGTTTTTAGTTATTACTCAAGCATTTACAAGACAAACTGATCTGATTTTATGCATTTTATAATTTTCACAAAAAATTCTCCACTAATTACCTCATCGCTTACAATACATTACAATGGTAACCACTTCCATTTTCTAGAGAAGGGGGTTGGCTATCACTGGCAGTCCCGTGGGTAGCATGGGACAGCTAACTTGCAAAAAATGCTTGATATAACAAGGGCCGTCGAAGTCAAGGTTCGGCCTTTTCTGACTAAGACGGCTCTTGGCAGAGGAACGAAAAAAGACCCGGGGCAGAGGTGTGCTTCGATATCCCTTTAAACACATTTCGACTTTAACGGGTAATTTTTTGAATGTCACTTTTCTTTTGCCATCTCAAAAGTTGTTCTTCATCCATTGTTTTCGGTCTTTGTTTTTAGTTTAATTTATCTATCCATTCTGGTGTTTTCCCGCATACTTGGAAGCTCATTTTGAGTATTCAGTTGCAGCAAAAGCTAACAAACATCTCGAACTGCAAACCTATTGCCAATTTATCCCGTCTCTCTCTAAATTTTTCGAGTCTCTTACTCGTGACCTTTACTTTAATCTTTTCAATACGGATTCATTAAAGAGAAATCCATCACGATTAATTTTTGCAGTCGTTAGTATGACATAATTATACAGTTCACCCTATATACATATACATACCTTTTATACAAAATTAGTAGCCATATTCCAAACGGTTTTTTTCTCAAATAAAATATAAAATTGCGCTATATATAAAATTTGAAATCGCGTTATACGAGGGTTACCTGTATTAATACCGCAATGGGCAAGATATATGGTGTCCAGACGATTTTGATCTACCTTGGAAAGGTGGTAATAAAGCTAAAGGAGATTGAACCGGTCCCATTCAATCAACAGATGGCGAAATAAAAAAAATGAAAATAATAAAAGTCTCTCAAAGTGTTCCATTGTGTAATTCTTGTCGTGTTGATTACACCTTCCAATTAACTTCATTTAGGTTCTTCAATCATAGCACAAAAAATAACTCGCCTGTGACAATTGCAATGCTTGTCCCAGTTTTCAATTCTTTTGAATTAAAATAGTTTGCTCACTTTGTGCTAACAACGACTTTAAACGATTGACTGCACATTCACCTGATTCACTAGCAAGTGAATGCAACTTGTAATAACATATAGCATCCGTTCGCGATGTAGTAATGCATCCTAGGAATATTTCCCCCAGTCAACTCCATTCCACATAGATCCACATATAAATCATCTTTGGAGTGTCACTTCTTACATGCAAATAAAGGTTTGTTCAGAAGCACTTTCACAAGGAACACACTTACCCACGTTTATCTGCTAGTTGTATGGACGTGATTCTAGACAGAACTACCAGAGCTTGCTGAACCAATTTCGTACTATGCATGAATGCCTGCAATTAAGCCTTTTTTTCTCACTTGCCTTTAATCACAAGCAAAAAGACACGTGATGAACGACAAGGAAATTCCTGCAAGATGACTTTTAAATGGCATAGCAAACCACATCTTTAACGCTCGGGGACGTTCTCGTTGTTATCGCTACTTCATGAGATTTGTAGAATTCTTTTTTCTCCGGACTTGTCTTTGGTGCTTTCAGTGGTGGATAAGGACGTTTTTTTGTTATAAAAACGGTTGGGATGGTGCTCGCAATGCAATACACTTTCAAATATTTTGAGAAAATAAAATACTGGGTATCCAAGTTTTATGTGGCACAAACCAGAAGAACTTTTATATATACAAGCTTTCGAACAAAAGTAACTATTATAAACTTAGGTATATTATGCAATGACTTAGCAGGAGGACCTAAGAAGATCCAGTGGTTCCAATTTATGTGAATTAATTGGAAACTAAGAAAAATATAATATATTTTTATGTTGTCGAGTTGTTCAATATATTCTTGGTTATGATTTTTCATTCGGTGATATTGATTAGAGTTTTTCTCTGAAAAGATACGAAATTGTTTGAGATTCAAAACTCTCTTTACTCCAGTCATCCTGTGGTTGTGATCAAGACCGCGATAGATCCTGGTAGGCATAAGAGATCACTAAAAGAACACCCTCTCTGTCCACACTGACCTATTCCTGTCGGGTTTTTCTATTCCAAGGGTTAGTTGTGTATACCTTTGTTGTTGTCGTAAGAAACGACTAAAATATAATAACGACATATTTAGGGTAGAGTTGCTGATTAAAGAGGGCTCTATGTGCAATGACTGTATTTAAAGTTACTGTGTTCTTATACCTTGGTTGGTGACAAACAAAGACCTTTTTTGCTTCTCCTAGGATTTGTAAATATTTAATTGTGTCCAGCTTCTATTAATTAATTATAAACCACTGACCTCCAATAAATGTACTGATCAATTTCCTCTTTCATGTGGGGCCAGGTATCCTAGACACAGAATACTTATTGGAAACGAGAGAGAATGTAGTTCAATCACTTTTGATTGTTCGGTGCCTTATGGGTCAAACTGAATTTACAGTGCAATGGAGAATGCTTATCGGAAAAGAGGCAGCAATATAAAAGTGGTGCCATTCAACTTAATTCAGATTGTGTAACATATTTAGTCCATAGTAATACTCTGTCTATGTTGTAGATGTTCAGTGCTACTGGTTTCACCTTTCCATCAATAAGACGTAAACTTTTACACACCTCAGACTATACAGCTTGCAGCATATTTCCCATCTTTCGTCTTCTTATCACTCCACAACCTTACTTTTTGCAGCCTTATACGTCGAAGTTAACTGATGATTATAACACTCATATAAACTTACGTAATGGCCTTAATCTAAACCTAAAACTTAATTTATGAACAATTTTTGAATTATGTTGATATAAAACCGTAAGTATAATAGTTATTCTAAAATTTTTCAAAATGACGGTAATTTCATAAATGCTGTATTGATCATTGCTAATATGTCTACCAAGTTCTTTGGTTCTATTTAGTATTAAATATTACTTAATATACCTAGGTATTGTTCTACTTAAGGTGGGGTACTGAAGTTTGGAGAAAAATCTTTCCAATGTTTTACAGTTGCCAAAAATCTGTAGGAAAGCTTTTATGATGATGGAAATGTCGGGGATTTCACTAACATCGTTTTGCTCGATTTTCATTTGTTTCAACGTTACATGCCTATGAATTTTTGTAACAGAAAATGAACAAAACTAAATTCATAAAGATCACCTCGACCAATCCAATTATCTGAGTTTGAAGTACTAAAAAAAGTCGGTGTGTTACTTAAAATGCTTTACCGATTGTCTTCCCAAGAATATACGGATATATACTTTGTTTATGGCTATTTTAAAGGCAGCGCACGTCAAGCAGTTATTGAATACCGATATCGATTTTCAAATAGATAATACTTTTAGAGGATGATCTTCTAATTATAAGACGAGATATGTGGGTCTAAATGGATGATGCACCACCACATTTCGGAATTGCCGTCCAGAATTTCGTTAACGATAATTATCCAAGATCATCCGACCATAATCCCCTAGATTTTTATTTATGGAGGTATATTAAGGATTTGGTCTACGCGCAAGTTTCAAGAATAACGGAAGCATATTCTGCAGACGGCAGAGCAAATACGACTAAATAATCGTGAAATACGAACGACACGGAACAAGCCTGTATTCAACACAGAGGTGGAAATTTTAAAAATATATTAACTAACTTTTCTTAAACAAAACTACTGGAAAATTTTCTTTTGAGGCTCAACGTTTCGCTGGATATCACTCAACATCTTCAGGAGGTCTTTTCTACAAACGATTTTTTTCCTATCATTTCATACAAACAACAAAAAACAAAATGCGAAAACTCACTTAGTCAAAAAATTTTAAAACAAAACCAAAACAAACTGCTCAAAAAAAAGCACAAGAAAATAAATTAACATAATAGACTAAAAAGCTAATTAAAACTAATGAAACAGGAAGGAAATGTTTACTACAATAAAAATGCAATTATGGGGGAAGCTATTCGTCCACGTCCATCCATTCGTCAAATAAAATTAAATTCTGTTTATAAGCGAAACTTTGCAGTAATGACAATATGTACCGTCAATGTTATCTGGGTCTGTTTGTCTATTTAAAGTGTTGTCAGTGTCATAAATGTACAAAGCTTTAAGGATGTGCCTCTTTTGCCAATTGTTTTCTACCGCCAAAATATCTGTTTTCCCAAAATTGGGGAAGTGGTTTTTTTAAAGACTGCTAGTAGTGCCACTAATGCTGTTTTACTCTGTTAAATATGCTTTCGATTATTTTTCCAGGGTTTGTATGATGATGCTCTTATTCTTTCTGTAAAATTTGGTGTGGCTCAAGTGAAAGACGGTGGGAATTTAAATTGATCAGCCTACCTGAAGATGTAGTCTTATTGTACCAGTCAGCAATTATCCTCGCTTATCCTCGCGAATAAGTTTCACGTCTAAGTATGCAATGGAATTATTGCACTCACGTTCCACAGTAAACTGTAGTCTATTGTGATAGTTATTAAGAACCTGAAAGAACCTGAAATGAAACAAATCGTCTACGTATTTGCAAAAGACTTGAAAGGTTGAAAAGACTGCCTATCGGTATACCAAAAGCTTGTCTATAAATAACGAAAATAATCAGTAATGTTAACATATAACATGCATCACACGACCAGGAAAAGACCATTTTTCAGTACATTCTTAGATACATTCAAATCAAACTGCTCCATCACGCAATTGACCAGTCTGGTTCGGTCTGGACTGGTTCTATTCAACTCAGTTTTAACGTAACCAGGGCCTTAGCCTTTACTTCTTTTGTTATATAATATTATCCTTTCGCATAGCCTTGCAACTTTGCTCATTTATGTAATTTAAATATTCAAAGTTTTCGCGAATTAAAAGAAAATATAATTTCCTTATATGAAATTCATACGTAATTCTTTGTTACGCTTCGAAATTTAAAGCATCTGACCACATTTTGACTCTTTCCTTCAAAACAAGTGACTTAAGGCTGATTATAATACCTTTGGTATCCTGCCGTTTTAAAAATATCCAGGAATACGCAATTGCAGATGACGTAACTCCTTGTGATTTCTCCCAATTTTCAAAGGATATTCGTCACCGAAGCTTTCAAAATGACAAATTCCGTAAATTCAATAAAAATGGCGTTGAATTGCATCAACTGATGGCAGCAGTAGTAGTGGTACGAATTACAAAAGCACACACGTTCCAAGCAAAATTGTTGACAATCTCATCAATCAAGGCTCAGTTTATTTATATTTGCAAAGGCTGCTCCGATAACGTATTGATTTTTTTTCTGCTTTGCTCCCGATGAAATATGTGTATTGAGGGAGAGCTTAGAAGGCTTCAATGGCAGCAGTGCCTCCAGTTCGACTTTAATAAAGGTCAAATTGAATTTAATGTCAAAGAACTCATGTAGAAATATTTGCTTCCCCTAAACGATTATGATTGAATGATGGAATTCAAGCATGAGATTTTTTCTGAATTGATGAGGGCAAATTATTAATATCCTTGAATGAAATGAGACCTTTCTTGGAATAGCGATTTAACTAGGGGTTTCGTTTTCCATTAATGACCTATTGAGTGGCCTTCTGAATATGGAATGATAAATTCTATCTTTAGAATATAATCCTGCCTTTTTTTTGGACACAAGGATATCAGATGAATTTTCGTTCTTTTATGTGCCTGATTTATTCAGTAGGTTGGCGGATTTTCTTATTGCCAATTATTTCTCCAATAGCTTCTCCCGGACTAAATTCTACGTAGTAAGTAGTCATCTCGGGGATGAATTCAACCCAGAATTGGTTTCTTTGAAAATGAAAAGAAATGTTTAATGACCTAAGCTTCATTCCACATTTCAGCTATATCTATATTTTAATTTCACAATCCATAGTCGTAGAAAAACTTGATACAACTCAATTCAACAATGCACATGGCAGGAGGCTCGGGAAGCAAAACTGTGACTGACTGAAGCTGAGCATGATTTTCGCCGGACCAGGAAAGGGTTGCCAAATATGAGTTATCCTCTACACGTTCATGAAAAATAGTTCATATGTTAGTGACCAAAGCTAGTTTGTGGCTTTCAGTTTTGAAGATTTTGCCTTGGTATAAACTTCATTTGCTAAAATGGTATAGCATAAAAACAAGTGTGATTTAATTTCGTAATATTTTAATTTCTATCAAATACAAAAAGGTTAAAGTACACATCGAGGGGGATGCACATGATTACACTAATGACTCAAAAATCTCTGTAATCAAAAATTAAAGAAATTAAATCATTTATATTGAATTCAATGGCGGTGCCTTTGCGAGTTATAAAAATAAAACTTTTTTGAATATCTTTAAAGTCTCACATCAGTAGAATATTGGGCAGAAGAATTATTTTGAAATCTGGAAAATTTACAAAGTTACAGAGCTTCAAAAGTATAATGGCGATTTGTAACCTGTTCTTTACTACAATTGTGGTTAACCCAATAACCTGCGACAGAGTATGTAGCAATTCCTCTCATGCCAAGAGAGACGTGATTTTGTCATTTCTAACGGACACTCAACATGCACGGAATGTTCTAATACCAAGCTTCTTCAAATTTTTGACTACGGAGAAGCTTTTTTAACACTTTGAATGCCGCAATTAACATAAAAGCTTTCGTGAGAGAATTACGTGTTAAAATGCATTATACCAGAGAGAGCTTTTAAACGGGATCATCGGTGCCTCCTACAGAACGCCACTTGTTAATTCTCTTATTTCTGATCACTCGCAAATTGCTGATAAAGTGAACAATGCACACACTTTCCAGTGATATACACAATCTTAATTCAAACACAACTGTGCTGCTTGATCGGTCTCATAGCGTTTCCGTAATTCGCTTTTAACAGCGCGATTTCATCTGCCTTAGGTTAGCCGCATACTGCGGACTTTTGCTTCAGACTTACTCGATCGTTCAAGTCGGAGAGGTTTTCAGACTTACGCAACAAATAAGATTGGTTAGACTGTTTTGTTGGTAGCAACCAATTACATAACTGAAACAACGATACCCGAAGCTTCCGCATGCTTCAGTTTTTTCACGATCCAAGCTTACCTAGAAATTCTTCATTCCAGACTTTGCCCACCCACTTCAGATTTATGTTATCGTTTTCGAAACATGTGAGTTAATCTGAAGTAAAAGTACGTAGTGGTTGACCAGCCTTAGACGACATTAACCGCAGTATTAAGCATACTGAGCTAGCATCTTAGACATCGACTCCGAAATAGTTCCTTGACTTCTGAAATACGTACTGTTTCTGCCCAGCATCACTTCCGCTGAATCTACATCAACGTTGGTTACCTGTAACTATGATGAGTCTTCTGATGCTCCTCCGCTATTGTAGGCGAATTCTGTTAAAGCTGATGCGAACTGCTCTACACCTACTGACCCGATCACTAGATGATCTACTTGCTCTTGCTTTCGAAAGATCTACCTGATTCTGTCCCTTCCGCTCTCCTTCATAGTAGAATTCGTAAATGTCGTCGGCGTCACTTATCAGTGCTATTGTCGCTACTGTTGCTCACACTCCCTCTGTGGAATCTTTTTTACGTCCGACATCATCTCCGAACGATACTGTTGCGATCCGACCAAGAGACTCCCGCAAAAAATCTTCATCTCAAGAACTCTCTCTGATAAAAAGTAGGAGTTTTTCTTATTTTGTCACTTTCAAAGTTCTTGTATCAGAAAAATCATTTCCAGCTGATGTTTCTCTCTCTATTTTTCCTAACCTTTTTCTTAACTGAGACTTACCTCTGTGGAGGGATTTTGGACGGAGAACTTTTTTGTTTGTTTTTCTGCAATCGTCATGAGATTTTTTAGACGCTTCAGTTCGGGGCGGTGTACTTTACGTTGAACGATATAAAATTCCTGGCAATCTGATCGCCGTTCCCAGCTCTGATTTTCTTAATCATCTGGGCATTCTATTAGAGTTTCCGCAACGAAAAGTGTACGCCACGACTGTTTAAGTTTCTGCTAATGCTTGATTTATGCTGACGACATGAAAACTTTTTCCTTCATCAATGATCACAGAGATTGTGCTTCCCTTCAGGAGGACTTGAATATATTTTACTCACGGTGCGAGCATAATGACTTAACATAAATAAATGTGAGGTTATGTCATTCTTTAGAAAACGCGACTCTATTACGTACAACTACACATTTGCAACAAACAATATTTCTCTTGTACAGTCTGTTAATGATCTTTGCGTGAAGCTTGATTCCAAGCTTGATTTCGTTTTCCACATTAATTATGCTGCTTCTGGGGGCAACTAGATGCTGGGCTTCATCAAACGCTGGTTCAGGGAGTTCTATGATCCTCAAGTTTCCTTAACATTATATAACTCGTTTGTCCGACCACTTCTGGAACACGCTCCGCAGGTGTGGAATCCTTCTTACGCTGTCCGCATTGGCTGTCTGGAGTCTGTTCAGCGCAGGTTTATTAGATTTGCGCTTGGAGCTCGCCCTTGGAACGATCCTATGATTCTTCCGCCTTATCGCCGGCTTATCTACCGGCTTAATCTTCTTGGCCCTGACTTCCTTGCAAAAGCGCCACCAGCTCTTGAATTCCAATATTCTCTTCGGAGCTCTGCGGCAGGGTGTCGTTCAGGACTAATAGTCGTAACTTGAGGGAAGCCCCCCTCTTACATATTAATTTCTCCATAACTAACTATGGTAAGCGCGAGCCTATGAACCGCATGTGCGGCGGCCAATTGTGTGGTGGAGCACTTTCATTTATACGTATTCAAAAGTGTACTAAAAAGTCCTGTGACCCATGGTATAATGATAACATTACTAATTACTTTCCTTTTTCCTTGCCCTATAGTTCGGACTAACCTTACTAAATTTTATACGTCTTGCATGCTTGTCAGGGAGCCTAATCTTAACACATTTTTTCGAAATGTGAGAACGCCTAATGCGGAGATAGGTAAACGATTCTTGGCTTCACGCTGGGAAGTGTGGCTTCTGGGCTAGAAAGGAAACTCTATATAATTAAATTTGAATTTTCATCAGTTAGCTTGAAAACCCTTTAAAATCACGATTTGACAAACTCGAATTCTCGCTTTGGTACATATAGTTTGCGATTTTGATGCCCAAATTTACATTTTCCGAATCTATAGTTTTGCATTTTTATATCCACAATACTATTCCCTAATAGGCTATTGTATAATCATTGCTCTTTCTTCTAGAAAAATATATAAAAAAATGAATAACTAAATACATTGCATATATTTCCAAAGAATTTATATTAGTACAGTTTTTCCCGTCTTTAGGGCAAATAATGCTTAATAATAAGGCATCAAATTTAAAAATGTAAATTAAGATTAAAATTCATGAAAAAATATTGGGCAATAAATTTGTTTTATCAAAAAGTTGATGGCACGTTAATATTTTTGTGTTCCTATTATTTGCTGAATATTAAATTTGTCAGTTGTGAATCCATAAATCTATAGCTCGAAACAACAATTACGGTAATGGTTGTGATATCATAGGTATTCAGTGGTATTTTGCTGATAGGGAAACCAATAATTAGTGCCGGACCAGGTACATTCATCAGTTTGACGTGGTATGATATGCCTGGATTTATTCGTATAAATCATCAAAGTCAACGCAAATAATAAATTTTATTTTAAAGTTTGCAGCGGTTGCCAATATATCTTCGGGCTTATCAGCACACCATCATAATTGTCCCTCCAGCAGCGCTGGATGAAACCATAATTCGATTCAATTATCCATTGTGATACTGTTGTACTTGATTCTGTGGACACAGAGCGAACGAGGTTGGCTCCAGTATAGAAGCAACCGTACTGTACAGAATTTTCCACATTAGTGCGCTTTGCGCTCCACTGAAATGGGATTGCTGGTTCTTATCAGGGCCATTTTTCTCCTTCGTGCCTCCAACAGAGCTTATTACAATTGTTGCTTTGGCGTTATGCCAGTCAAGTAATATCAATTGAAGAAAAGGAATGGAACGTATTCAGACGGAGATACCCATGTCGACCATGTGCACTCGTACTCGTGTAAATGCTCTGCTAAACATCCCTTCAGCTGTGTGGTAATTTAGGTATCCTGCTATAAGGCCTGCAGTCTCATCTCGAATATCAGACATTTGAATTCCCTCCTTTCAATGCTCTTACACCTTCTAACCTTTCTATAATTTTAAATCTATCTTACTGACGTACATTTCTGTTCAAATTCATCTTAGAGAAATTTGATTGGGTGTAAAGGTACATCCCATGATTGAAGTAGAATTCCATAAACTACTAAACAAAATCTAGGAAAAAGGAGGGTAGTCAATTTAGCAATGTATTGAAGATAACGGGCTTAGAAACATCAAATAAAATTTAGACAAATCCGCGCATTATCCTTCAAATGACTCAAATTGGAGATTTTTCCATTATAAAACCAGGCGAAGCGATCTAAAATCTTTCTTGAATTAATTACTAATTGGATGAATGCCAGCACCCAGCTCCCTTCCTTTTACTCGGGCGTAGTGAGGTTGCATTATTTTTCAGTAGCTATTTTATTAAAATAGTTTTAATGCGGACAGGGTATATAACAGAAAGGTATAATATAAAGCTTTTGAAGGGTGTATAATATATATTTGTGCTCCTGAGGATGAGTTGTTTAGTTAGAAACGCCTCGCAGTTCTATAACTTTTTAAACAGAATTAGAACCCACTCGAGTGGCCGAACTCGCTCGCGTGCACGTCTGCAGATTTTCTCCTCAGTAGGCGTGGGTTCGATTCCTGCAAAGGGTACAATGATTAATCTGCATACTACCTAGTTTTTTTAAACAGTTCTGCTGACAAAAATTGTAATTGCGAAGTCCCTCGGATGTTGCCCAGTATAAATTTCATATCAAAAATTGTGGCTTACGTGCTGCATTTGTCAGGTTAAAATTTTCCAATCTCCTCTTCCCTAAAAATTTCCTCCACCCATACTATGTTGTGGACGAAAATAAGAAAAATAATGAAAAGTTTCTCAGTTCACTGGATTGTCTCTATGCGATAAGACATTTGTATGTATGCATAATAAACGAGGAAAAAGTTGACATGGTTTATATTTATGGCGAGTATACAGGGTGAGGTAAATCCTAAGGGATAAGGAACAACGGGTCATTTTAAATTTTCTGGCTCGAATGTTACTTAATACCCTGTAATTTCTAAACGAGGCACCTTGTGATCACGGGTAATTTTTTATTAAGCTGACAATCTTATAAGCTTTCCAAGAAGCCATCCCTCACCGCCGTCCCATTTACCTTTCCGGAGATATAAATATTTAAAATCTGAATTTTGGGTTTTTTATCACAATGCAATTTTTTTTTTTTCGTTTCAATGAGACGTATTTGCAGCCAGCCAGTTGTTACATATTCGTAGTTCACCCTGTATATAATTGGTTTAGATAGATACTCTAGATGTAGGCAAGAACGAAAAGCAATGAGTATATAAAGAGTATGTGCGTCGCTAATTATTCTTAGGTGTTCGTTGCTGATGTTTACCGCGCTATGACGTGGAAAAAGCTTTGAAATATAGTCGCATGTAATTATAAATAAATAAATGAAGATAAATTGTACATTAAAATTACTTCTGGTATCAAACCACTTTTAATGGATATCAACCATTGAAATGTAAAATGGGACAAACGACATTTTTGGGAAATTGAGATTTATTATTTAAGAGTAATTTTTCATGCCCGATCGATTAGGAAACTCCGTCCGCCGATTGGAGAAAACACTCTCAAATTATAGCATTTCAACAAAAGCTATGAGTTATTATAATTAATTTTTAACCCTCTAACTATTCAAATTTTGCTTCATTAATTAAATGCTCAACCTTATAATTCTATTTTTTATGAAGGAGGGAATTACACTTGGAAATTTTCTTTCTACGAATTTGTTAATACAAATTTTTTTGTAAATTTATCGCTAACATGTTTCGTCCGATCTGGACATTATCGAGGCTAACTAACAACTGAATCTTGCTATACTACTCCAATTGATAGGACAATTAAGTGCTAATTTTTGCTTGGGAATAAGTAACTAAAGTTTGTCTGATTATTAACCCAGATTGTGCCGTCCATCCTTTCTTTTCTAATTTCGTATATCTCATATTTATCTAGGACTTTTCCTCACTTTAGGTTGCGTAACAACGTCACATTTTTCAAGGTAGCATGATACCTTTCATCATTCAAATGTTTCACAAACCCGAAATTTGGTTTATTACTTTTACTTCCGGCAATATGTTCACTAAATTTAGTTTTTAAACTTCTTTTAGTTTTTCCTATGTAAACTGCTTGCCGGTCATTACAACTTAGCCTAATAATTTCGCTTTCTTCAATGTCGTTGATTTTACTTTTAATTTTGTTATTTACTAACAAAATCTTTAAACGGCTTCTGCTGAAACTTGCGGGAACAACGTAAATTTCCTTTACTAACTTTTTAAATTTGTTTTACAAACTAATTACATATACCTACGCAATTTTTCTATTTATTACTTCTTCATTTTTATGCCGTATCTTGGGGTAGATAAAATCAACAAATTTTGGTTTTGAAAAATCGTATCTTTTAAACGAAGAGGAGTAAGAGAGTATGTAGGCAGTTACTTAAAAGCTACATATGGCATTAGACCCGTACACATATACTGTTTAATATGAGCTATACAGCATTTATCCTAGAAAATGACCAACAAACCTTTAAGTGTCGTTATCTCGAAAAAACGTTAGGATTGCCCCTTTCGTGGATATTGGATCCACCATCGACTCCAGATTCAGACAGCAACACTGAAAATCTATATAGGCATATCTTCATGGTGATCGCAAAAAATTTGAAAATGTAGATATTTGCGACCATCGTATATGACATTTAGAAAATCTTGTCCACAATATTGGATTGCTTGTCTTAAATTCGTAAGAGCTTGTGGCAAATTCGTAAACGTCAATCCAAAATACCATTATATTCGCCATTTCGTGAATATTGCGTTGACATTTAAAAAATCTTGTGCGTCTTATTGGATCTGTCATTTTGAATTTCAAAAATCCGTCTCCAGTTTGAAATCAGTAACACAAGATTTTCATGACGATCGCAGAATTTTGAAAAAAATTGCATTCCCGATTTGAAAGGAAAATTTTCATATGGTCGCCGCCTGAAGGGGTTGCCCGATTTGGTTCGTTTTCTGTTAGGATATATTACTTTTTCTAAACTATTTGTCCTAAATTTTATCCAATTCGAAGCGATCTCTTTTTACAATTAAAAAAAACGATTTTTTATTTAATATAGCTGGTGATTTCATATGGCAACCCAATGAAGGAGTTCTACAAATTGATCGATCTTCCAAATTGATCATCCCGTTTGAATAAATTGTCTGTCAGATTTAAAATCCCTAGGTCATAGCGTTCTCGAGATCATGCGGATAGACTGGCAGACAGGCGGACAGACAGACTGACAGTCAGATGGATATCTATTAAAAGATTTCTTTCCTTCTCCCAATTGTTCAATACAAAAGATACTAAAATATTCCAAATATTATTTCAACGTACAATTCATTTCCATTTATTTATTTATAATTATATATTTTTTAAAGCTTTCTCCTCGGCATTGGTACGATGCAAAAGACTGCATCCAGAGATTGCGGATAGTAAGATAGCCTGTAAATTTGAAGTTCAGCCGCGAATACAGTAGCTCACGAAAGTATTGGGACCGAGATTATTAATTTTTAGTTGAAATATATTTAAATAAGTAAATAAATTAAATGCAGATGAAACTGTTTTAGTATATTTTTGTAAGGTAGAGTTTTTTTTAGAGAAACTTCAAATAACGGGCCGGTCCCAAAACTTTATTGAGCCACTAACCTAAGAATAAGTAACCGCCGACAATTCAATATATACTCATTACTTTCTTCCTCTCCTACATCTAAGGTATAACATAATTGGCTTAAACCAATTGTAGCTTCTTCCATTATTTTATTTAATTTTCGTTCCCTTCTTTTTTTCAGTTTCCATTCACGAGCCCCTTCGAAATTTTCCCGTAGGCAAAGGCATTCAATTATCCCAAAATTAAATGAATATAAATTCTTAATGTAAGCCAAAATGGAAAGATAATTTGGTAACAGTGCACTAAAGACTAAAGTGCGCAGCATGAAACATATCTCATATATGCTGACTTCATGTTGTCTATCCAACACAGCCAGAATCCATTGAATAAAAAATCGGAGTGGAAGTGAAAAATGACAACGAAATATTGCTTCGCTGAAAGGCATTGTCTTAAGAGACACCAACTAGTTTTTCTGCTCCATTAAATAGCCGCAACTTGATACAGAGTTGCCTCACAAATACTCATCGCCTAAACAATTTCCCTGGAGCTGAATTCATGAAAAGGCCGCCACAGAAGGGTGGTGTGTTTTCGTCTTAGCGATTCCAGCATTTTCCCTTCTTTGCTATACTCTCTTTCTTGGTTTGATATTACCAACGATTTGGAAGTAAGCCAAATTTGCCACTCCAAGAAGATTCCTCTGTACCGAACGAAGACAAAAAACGCAATCATCCGTTAAACTCCCTTTTTGCAAACGTTCTTGTTTAAACCAGAACCAGAAGAATTCCTGCCCATATCGTAAGGATTTCCGAATGGGGACCCCTGCGCTAGCTATTCTGCAAATGTTACGTGAATTTTTAAGTTTTACGTATAAAACATGTTCTGCTTAGAGCAGTACAATTACTCCAAATGAAAAGCCCACTACGCCTAAAAATTCAGCATTTTTCAGAGCAGAACTTATTTAATGGAAATCCCATTTCGGCTGCTGCACGAACCCCATAATATCGTGTCTGTCCACATTTCACTGCCAGCGTACATGTAATTCAGTTTAAATTTGAAAATGCATGTGCACATTGCACAAGTGCACGAATATAATGAAATTGCATCAGCACACAAATTATTGCTGCACAAAAACTCCTGATGGCGAGCAGTATTCGTCAGTGTCAAACGCAGACGACGTCACTTTAATCAAGCAGTATGGCGCACAACCGCGTGAAGACGTAAATCCCTTTACATCAACAAAAGCCTGCCCCCGACTTACGCCATTTAATATTAGTGACGTTCCGGGCTAGCCAACAAGTTTAAGTTGTGCCCGGTGCCGACAGCATAAAATATCAACCCTTTTCACACAACACTGCACTCTTATTGTGTTTTTCCTAATATGCACCCGCACCCCTGGCCAACCCCCAGTGGACACGAGAGACCAACCAGGTCAATTGAAGGCACAGGTCGAAATTTAACAATTCCCTGGTTACTGGGTACTCGATTTTTTAATTAGAAAGGATTGAATGGACGTTGTGGGAACGAACACTTGCCATAGTTGAATGCAAATCGATAAAAGCGGTAAGTGGGAAATTGCAAAAATAAGGAATTTATCGAACTAGATTCGACCCCGGTCCAATCACTGAAATCAGAAAAGAGGATTCCGTTCCACTGACTACTTAATTGGTTTTTGGCTTTTGCTGATAACAAGGACTAAAATGAAACAGGGTTTAAGGCATTCTGTGCATGCAGATGTGCAAATTGGACGGATCTTTAGAAAAAGTCCTCCAGTTGCAGGTATTTGCTCAAACATTCAAATTCAGAACTCCATGTTGACCGGTAATTGGGATATTTAGGGATCCGGAATGCACGACTGAACTGTAAGCACAGTGCTAAGGAGAAGTCATGTTCGGAGAAAATGCTACACATAGAAAGAAATTTGATTACTTTTTCCAGAGATATGGACATATCTTCTGTACGTGTTACAAAGACGGAATGGTACTGTTGTTGTACTTCCAGAAGTTAGAATAAACGGTTAGCCATGGAGTGAAAAGTAAGAGGGGTGCAGATAGTGTAAATTTGCGTTTTCATTAAAAAAAATTCATAAGAAATAACCTTCGAGGAGAGAACTAAAGGAGATGGCATTCTATGCTAAAATGTACGAATGAGAGCATAGGCCAAAAACTCATACTCTCTCTTCTTGTGGGGGTCTTCGGGTCTTCGCTGTCAAAGTTGCAGAGAAATTTGTAAACAAGAAGGTAGACAGAAAATTATTTTGTGAAATAGTTGCAATAACATGATCGGGAAAATTTCTAAATAATATTGCAAGCAGATAGTTGTGTTTATATTGCCAAATTTGTTGGGGGGTCTAACGCAGTGGCGTAGTTACAAAAGTTACAAAGAGGTGGTTGAGACTCTCGCCTGGAGATTTCCTCCTTTCCGGGCGTGGGTTCGATTCGCAGTGATTTATCCGGGTATTAGTGAGTGAAGCAAGTCTTCTGGAGAGAATTGTGCTTCCGAAGACACTGCAGATTAAAAGTTTCATACCAAAAAATTTGCAACATTTATCAGGTTAAAATTCCAAAACTCCTCTTCTCTAAAAATTTTCCTCTGTCACTTTTTTTAGAGGAGTTGTCTTTA